>PVJD01000884.1:6562-303069 GCA_004026545.1 Mormoops blainvillei | reverse complement strand
CACACACACACACACACACACACACACACCAGACCCCAGCGAAAGTGTGAGAGAAGCCAGGCTCCCATAGCACCCACTCGGGATGCCAGGGAGAAAGGCACCAAACCCGCCCAAGGAAATGCACACTCACAGACATCTATGAATGCGGTGGCGTGTTTGTTTATGCGCCCGCACCCCAGTCTCCTACCCCTCTCCCCTGAGCCCTGCCACTCCGCAAGGGCACAGATTTGAAAGCTGGTAGAATCTGTTTTGAAATCTCCAACAAGAGGGTTTTCCCCCCTTTTTTTCACTCCCAAGCACTATCTGTGGCGATCAGACTGGAGCAGGGCTGCCAGCAAATGCAGGAGGCCCCTTCTAGGGTACAGGCTTTCAGACCAGCGAGACTAGAGGGAATGGATTTAAGGACACACAGCAGGAGCTGGCTGAATTTATTTTATTTTGACGGGGGTAGTTGGGGGAGGAATATCATTTCTGAAATGCCCAAGGAATGAAGGGAGAGGATATGGATTTCTTGAACAGTTTTTGCAAGAGGAGCGGTGTCTTTTTCTGCAGGTAAATCTATAAGGCAAGAAATTGGAGCTTAGAGATAAACAAGGACCGAGAGGGAGAGGGAGGGCAGGGGAAGGAGGAAAAAGAGAGGGGGAGAGGGAGAGGGGTTGGGGAGATGGGAAAATGGAGAGAGGAAAGAGGGGAGGGGGGCAGAAAGGGGGCGAGGGGACAAGAGGAGGAAGGGAGGGAGGAAAGAGAAGGAGGAAGGGAGGGGGAGAGGAGGGATTGAAGAGGAAAAGAGTGAAATGGAGGGGGGAGGGGAGGGGGACAAAGGGAGAAGAGAAAAGTCTGGGAGGAGAAAGGACTAAAAAAGAAAAGCAGGGAAGAGAGGAGGGAAGAAAGAGACAGAGGGGAAGGGAGAAAGAGAGGGAGGTGGGAGGCACATGAAATATGGAGACCAGGAAGACAGCTTAGACCTATGATGCTTCAACGTAAAGAAGTCACAGAGGCAGGTGAGGGTGAGGCGCGGTCAGACGGGGCAGAGGTTAGGCGTTCTCACGAAGGACGCACACTCGAGGGGCTCCCTGTTGCCGACTGGACACGTTTCGTAAAAATCCGATTGTCAGGGTTCTGCATTGTCTCTTTAAGTAAACCCCTCTTTCCTCTTCCTTTCCCGTCCACGTCGTCTCCTCCCATAGCCACCTTCCTTCACTCACCTTTTTGTTCCCAGCCATATCTCCCCCTGAAGAATTCACAAGCAAAATTTAGACACCCACCCACCAACTCCCCCCCCAAAAAAACACCCCTATTAGCCCCTTTCTTTACTTCTACCCATGGAAGGTCCTGGGTCCTCATATCTGAAGACTGAGCTGTTTGTAATAATCTGTGCTTCATTTCAACCCAATTTACACTGCATCCCCTTTAAGCCCAGACATCGGAGCTGTTTTGCTTGTGTCTGCTAACATAGTGGGGCCGGTCAGTTTCCCTTAGCATTGTCACCATTGCTGTTAAGAGTCTTTGAACAAAGGGAGGAGCCAGTCCAGTTGGGGCCCACCTGCAGCATAGAGCATTCATGGGGGCAAGGGGGAAGCGACGGGGAGGGGGAGGACAGAGACCCCTGAGCATGGCCACGGATCCTCTCTGACTTTCTGACTCCCAAGTCTGACCCCTTGAGGGGGAAAGCTCAGCTGGGAGGCGGCCAGGGAGTGCAGCAGTGAAAGCCTCCCAGAGCACCAGCAAACGCGGCATCTATATATAGGAGCAGAATCTGCTTTAGCTGCTTGCAGTCTAAAATGACACCCGGAAGCAAACATTTCAGCAATATGTTTATTGGAACCGTATTCAGCTAGAGCTGGAGAGAGCGAGCTGCTCTGAAGGTTTTCGCGCCATAGCTCGGGGTTGTTGCTTTCTGTCCCCCACGCTCCCCACCGCCTTCTCCCCAGTCTCCGGCACCCAGGGCGTGGAGCTGGTGTCTCTATCACTCATGGGGGTCACCTGAGATCCCTTCGGGGTGACCGAGCACAGCCCACTTTTTCACGGGTAAGGAAACAGGGGCGAGGTCACACGATTAATGGTTGGGCCACATGTGGCCTCCAGGTCTCCAGAATCCCGGCCCAGGTTTTGCCTCCGCTTTTTGCACCTGTCTTTCTGTCTGCCACCCACAGCCAATCGGATGGACTGGAGGGCAGAATGAGAGGCTGGCGTCCTCGGGTCCACATCCCAGCAAAACTGCCGGGGGAGTGTAACTGGTGTGTGTTCTGCAACTCCGAGTCACACAGCACGCGCAGGGAAATGCAAATCTGGGCTTCTCGCTCCTCCTTGCGCATCTTGGGCCAAGAGAGGCCCTTTTGGTTGAACTGTGTGGAGCTCCGTGTGTTAGATGATCGTACCCTTTTCCATAACACTATTACTGTTGTAACTTGGTGGTGTTTTGCAAAGTGCCTTTCATGCAAATAGATCAAAGTATTCCCACCACAGGTTAGACCGCCCACCCCCTTGGGAGATGCAAGGCAGAGGCAACATGCCAGAGATGGAGTCCCCCCCGCGACCGTCCCTGTTGGGTAAGTGTTTCCTGAAACGTTTGGCGCCTTGGAGCCAGCGTGCGAGGCCTGGGGCTGGGGGAGAGTTAACAGCCACACTGGATCCTGCCCTGCTTGTCAGAAGGAAAAAGGCCCGGCGGGGCTCGGCCTCTGCTAGGATTGCCTTTGTACTCCGAGTCTCTTCAAAAGGCAGCCTCCCAACAAGAATAACGAGACAACTTGTGCACTTGCTTTTCCTTTGACCCAATGCACCTTCCGGTGCATTCCTTCCTCCTCGCTACATGGACGCAAATGTCTGTAAATTATGCCTCCGCAAACCTGGGGCAGAGGGCAGGAGAAAAATGGAGCCAGGGCAGGGAAGGAGCTTTTGATTCCGAATACGGTGTTCTTCTGTCTACATCCTGCAGGATGCCAAAGGCCAAAGCAGAGTCTGACACTGCTTGGTCGTGGTTAAGGGCCACCCTGTGCCTAAACTCTCCACTGACCTCTCCCCTTAGCCCTGAGGGAACCCCGTGGACCCAGACTGTCTGGAGCAGAGCTGGCTTCTAGTCCCAGTTCCACTAATGGCCCTAACAAATCAAACAGCCAGTCCCCGAGTGAGCACTGGCCAATGGCTAGCCCCCAGCTCTGCCGGGCAACCGCTGCCCGGCCGCCCGTGGTGAGTGAACAGACGTCTCTGAGTGATCTGTAACACGAGGAGGCTGGAACAGGAGTTCTCCAAGTTCCCTTCCCGGTCACACTTGAGCTTCTCTGATGTTTCAACCCAACACTTTTCTAAGGTCCTGTTTTCTCGGTTATGAAAACAATGACGGCCAGCATCCACTTCCTATGAATATCCTAGAGATGCGAGTGCAGCTTATCAATGGACACCCCTGAAGTTTTAGTCCTTAAAGAAAGCCCTATGTTCCGATGCAACTCCACCACAACACAAACAGCCAGAAGCAGGGGGGAGCTTCTGAGTTCCAGGATTAGCGAGGAAGAGGTCCAATGCACGGGCAGCACGGGCACGCATTTAGCAGCTCAAATAACAGAACGCACGGTACTAGTATGAAAATACTTGCAGAGAAATGGTTTTTAACTTGAGACTGGGCTAGCGCCTTAAAATTTGGTAATCCCCACAAGATGGGAATAATAACAATATTAATAACAACACTGATCACTGGCAGCAGGGCAGACACTGTGCTAGTCACTCGACATGCAGTAGCTGATTCAGGCTTCACAATGGTTCTGGGAGGCGGGTACTTCCATTAACCCCATTTCCAAATGAGGCACCAGTCGCAGCTAACAGTTATTGAGCACCTACTATGCACTGAGTGCTCAGTGCAGTTACTAGTCCATGTAAATCTGCTAAACAATGCACATACGTTATCGCATTTAACCCAACAACTTGCCTAGGAGACAGGTCTACGATGAGCCCCATTTTTAGATGGAGGACTAAGGCACAGGGGGTGCGAGCCCCTCATCTGAGCCTAACCACCTTGGAAAGCACAGCCCATCCCCAGCGCCCTCGCTGTTAATCACCATGCTGCACCAACTCTTCCTGAGGGACGTGAACACACATCGATGATGACTGGACGCCCTGCACAACACAGCCAGGCTGTGCCGGGCGAGGACATCCGCGTGGTCTCCCTGGAGTAGAAGAAAGACCTCTGCTATGTCTTCCCCTAAAGTTCCCCCTGGTGGAGGGTCCGATGCCCTCAGGAAAGGCAGCCCTACTAAGGGCAGCAGCCTAGGGCCGGGCTCCGCCTCTGCTGGAAGGCTCCTTCCATAGACCCCCGGAGACCCCTGTTCTCACTGCCCTTGCCCCCGGGGCCACCATGTCCTCAGCGAAATCTAGGAAAACTGGTCACTCCCCTCACTCATTAACTCCACCTGGGAGAGATCATGCAAGATGGATAAATGCCAAGCTGTCTGTATATTATCACTAATAGAAACTTCTAATACTAATAACAGCTATTAGCTGATGGCCTAGGAATCACCATAAAACACATCCTTTCTGTACTAAGGTCAACTCTGACACAGAACTCCAGGTCGTAGCCCAGATTCTACATACTGAGAGGCACTCTTGTCATTTAATCGCTGACATGTGGCCCGTGTGTACATGCAGTCCTACCTCAGTATTCGTTGGCTTCAGGACTTGTCAAGCCCTGTGGTCGTCGCATTTTGACAAGGAAAAAATGTTTCAGCACCGGGGGCTTCCTCGGGACTTGTCACCCTTGCTAGAACTTTTACGAGTCGCTTTACCACCCCCGCAGGTGAAAACGCCTCGCCGTGAGGCACTTGTTGGTTTCGGCACTCATCACAAGTTCCATAACGAATTAACGATGACTACTGAGGTACCGCTGTATTTCAAAATGGATATGCACCACCACCCCCCACCCCGTCCCAGATGTCCTTAGGGAAGAAGGCAGGCCTATGGAAAAGAAACACTTTCCCTCCTGCCCTGACCAGTGTGGCTCAGCGGGTTGGGTGTCCTCCCGCAAAACGAGAGGTCACCTGTTCGATTCCCAGTAAGGGCACAGGTCTGGGTTGCAGGTTTGGTCCCTGACTGGGGCATGTGCGAGAGGCAACCGATCGGTGTTTCTCTCTCACACTGATATTTCTCTCCCTCTCTTTCTCCCCACTTCTCCTCTCTCTAAAAATAAATAAATACAATCTCTCAAAAAAAAGAAAGGATTTCCCTTTCTAAACCCCAGCCCAGTCTTTCTGAAGGTCACGGCCACAGCAAGAGGCAGGAACACAAATCAGGGAAGTCAGAGCCCCTAAGCTCATCAGGTGTCCTCCAACTCATTCAACAGGAGAGGCCGAGAAAAATTCAAGTTTCTTTTCGGCAGACTAAACTCTACTAAGGTGGTCTAGTTAAAAGGGCAGGCTCGGTAGGTGACAAATATCGGTTCTAATCTGGGCTCTGCTCCCAGGGCCCGTGTGGTCTCAAGGACAAGAGTGGGGCTGTGTCATAGGTGAGAGGCTGTAATGAGGCACATTCCTCAGCGATGCACATGGCACGGAGTAGGCCCTTAACAAACATTAGCATTCCGGAAAACATTAGCTCCTTTGCATTGTTCACCTATGAGTTTCTCGTTGTAAGCTTTCAGTCACTCTCAATAATCCATTTTGAGCCCACTTCTTACACCAAGTCTTCCCCATGTTCCAGTTACTCTTTGTTCATCTAAATCTGTCATTCTCGATCCTTCAGTCCCCAAAGCCCCATTTTTTTTTTTTTGGTAGCAAATATTTTGTACTGAAAATTCAAACACGGTATAACCTACCTGACATGATTTCAAAGGTAATACTTTATAATATTTGGGGGGGAAAATTTACAGTGAAGTTAAATAAATTTCTATACATAACTGTTTCTCACACAACTGCATTAAAGGACAGATGAAGTAAGCAAATGCCTCAGCTTACTTTTCATGAATAAGTTTGGATTTCAGAGAAACATGGAAAAGGATCGACAAAGATTCCAGGTATCTTTCTTGGTATTGGCATACTGCAATCAATGTACGTCCATTACTATATGTTTGTAGAGTTCACATGACGACACGAGCCCCCAGTGCAAACTGGCAGGTGTGCATACAGGCGACTCAAATATGTGAATAGCACTGTCATCAATGGCGTAATTTTCCAAAATGGGGAACGAGTCTTGGCAAAGTTCACAAACAAATCAAAAGGCCAATCTTCCTTCAATAACACGCTGTTTGCCTTCCTGGGAAAGTAAATTTAAAGTGTAGGAAATAACTTTTGTGACTAAGCGTTTCTCTATCAGAGAGAGCTAGCTCCTTGACTCTGACCATTGTGAATGGGTCTACACGAGAATTTGGTCAAACCTTTGGGAGTCACCCAGGATGCAAGAGGATTGATTCTGTGGGACTTTCCATGCACTACAAGGACATCTAAGGTCCCTGGCATTAATTAATGCCAGCAGTAACCTCCCATTGCCGTGACTCCAAAACCACCCTTACTGTTTTCCAAGATGTCCCTAGGGAGCAGTCCTTCTCCCATGGAGAACCACTCATCTCAACCAATGCCAAAACCTTATGCAGACCAATCTGGCTGAAGCTATGCGTATTTGCTCAAGGTTCACAAGGGAGGAGGTCATGCGGAGGCTGCTAACTGCATTCCATATGGTTTTTGGTGACCAAGCTGAAGCACATACTCCTCAACAGTGGCTGAAACTGTGCTTTATGTACATACACCCAAAGAGGTACACCGCACATCCCACCTAAATGTCACCTGGTGAGCTTCTTGCTCAAGCCAGTAGTTTTACTCAGTCCCATGAAGCTCCTTCTACGGAAAAACAAATAAATAGAAAACAATATCAGCATTATGGCTCTCAAAACTCAAATCGTGGGTCCAGGTCCTTGGCCCCCGGTGCCACACAATGCGCCTCAAATTACCAATGGAAAATGTTAGTTACAGGGGGCACAGCCGTCAGCTGCTCTGAACGGTTCTTGGGCTGACACAGTAAGATCTCAGAGGCTGTGGCAGAGACACTGGCTGCCACTGGAGACATGTTTCCCACATAAGGCTACACATCAGCTCTACCAGTGGAGTGTCTGAGTCCTCACTCTCCTTGGCCTGAATGAGGTAGGTAGGTCAGTCTGCCTGGCCATATGGTCAGGAGTCTCATTTTAACTCGACGTTTCGGTCCCTCTTGCCCTCTGACCTAGGTCTTCAGTGAAGAAGTAGTTAAGTCATGGTGGCCTCACCTAATCTTCCAGAAAACCTAAGCTGAGCACCTGCCACCTATCACACTAGATTCTGGACCCATGGCACTAGATTCGGGGGCTGACTGACGAGAAGATACAAGCACCGCCCCAGACTGCCTCAGGGGCCTGTTAGAGAGAAAGTCCGGACATGAGCCAACGGTTAAGACATGGCTGTAGGCGCTGTCTCAGCGTTGGAATGAAGTGACTGATACCAGACACCAAGGATAGAGCAACCAACTCCTCAAGCAGCAATCGACTTCCACAGAGGGGTAAGTTCTGAAGGGGGTCTTCAATGAAGACTCGCTCTCCAAGGGAAGGGCATTTCTAGAGAGAATGGCACGTACGAAATGCCCAGTTAGCATTTCATCCAAGCCTCCAAGAGAGCATTTGTTGCCAAGTCCCACAGTTTACCCACGTTTACATCTTTTTTTTCCCAACGACCATGCAAAGCAATTGAGGGTGATGTCTGTGTCTTGTCTCCTGTGTAACCCCGGAGGTCTGAAGAAACCAGGCTCCACTGAGGAACCGTCAGAAATTTTGATCGCCGGGGAAAAGAAATTCCTAGAGAGACGCTTTTCCTCAGCTTCGTGTTGCAGGGCCTGGAGCTCTTCCCAGCAGACTACGGCCAGACAGGACATACGAAGGCTGAAACGTACCCGCAGCTCTCAAAGGTGCAGTGAAAAGGCACTATTTGAATAGCAAAGGGCTACCTGTTCCTTATTTCTCTTTCCAGCATGGGTCTCAGCCAAGCCCAGACCAGAAAGAAAAGCATGACCACATACAGGAACAGAAACAATCAACGAAATGAAAAGACAGCCTACAGAACAGGAGAAAAGATTTGTAAACTGTATGTCTGATAAAGGGTTACTATCCAAAGTGTAGAAGAAATTCACATGACTCAATAGCCAAAAAAAAAAAAAAAAAAAAATTTTAAAAACCCCACAACCTCAAAAAATGAGCAAAGGACCTGAATAGACACTTTTTCCGAATTAGACATACAAATGGCCAACAGGCATGTGAAATGGTGTTAAACATCACTAATCATCAGAGAAATGCAAATCAAAACCACAATGAGATACCTCACACCTGTTAGGATGGCTTTTTATTAAAAAAAATACAAATACAAAGAGAGAGAGAGACATAAAGTGTTGGTGAGGACGAGGAGACAGAGGAGCTTGGTGCGCTCTTTGTGGAAACGCACACTGCTGCAGCTGCTACGGAAAAAAAGCTCAGAGGTCTCTCGAAAAACTAAAAATAGAACTAGCGTAGGATCCAGCGATCCCACTTCTAGGTGTATGTCCAAAGGAAAGGAAGTTGGAACCTCAAAGAGGTATCTGCACTCCCATGTCCCTCACGGCATCCTTCACAATATGTGCACATGCACGTGTGCACGCACGCGCGCACACACACACACACACACACACACACAGTGGCATCTTGCTCAGCCATGAGAAAGGAGGAGGAACTGAATGCAAACAGAGGCTGTGTGTGCGGGACCTGCTCCGTGGAGCATGGCCACGTGTGGCTCCCACTGGGTCAGGCCACCACGACCAGAGCTCGTGCTTCCCTCCACTTGCCTTCCACCTGTCCCTGGTCACCCCCTCCCTGTGTGGGCCCTGTGCAAGTCGCCAGCCCAGACTCACGCCCTGCACCCACATCAGCGTTGGCAGCGGGGTGAGGAGCCTGGCGCAGCTCTCAAGCCCTCTAAGCTCTGCTGTCAGAATGGCTCTTGTCTGCCTGGTCAGACCAGCACACAGGCATTCAGACTGAAAGGGTTTGGTGAAAGGCGTATCCAGCGGGGAAATGAAAGGCCCTTACTTAGCACCTATTAAACTCCAATCCCAATTTCATTCCTCGCCATGTGAGTCTCAGGCCCTGCCAAGACATTAGGGTATAGGTGAAAGGAAAAGGGCTCAGAGATGACTGAAGTCTCTTCAAGAATCTGAGGGATAATCCGTAAAGGTTATATAAACAGCCATAACTTTAACCAAAAATTTTTAAACCTGTGAGGCCAAGCAAACAGACTCGAAGACTGTCAGGCCCAGGATCTCAGCTGGCCTCTTTTATATCTGCCTTTAAAGGCCTGCGAATGAAGTGCCGGCCGCAGGATTTACGGGCGGTTTGAGTTGGTCCAGTATTGTCTAGTGATAAGATAAAGGGACTTTGAGAAGAGATCGCCTGAGTGTGCACACAGCCTGGGGAACTTGGGCCAGTGGGGGCGAGGGGGTGGACAGGAGGAGGGGGCGAGGGGAAGGATGAAGCGAAGCAAGACTGAGCCACACGCGGGTGGAAAAGGGTTGTAAATTTTGTTTCTTTCCCTCATCTCTAAGCGCAATCCTGAAAGCCTGTTCAGAAGAAAGCCTGGCTTGATTTGGCTCCAGGAAGAAACTTGGATGAGGACACCGTAGATCCAGGCACAGTCTCCGGAGTCAATCAGATGCGGTTCTGGAGCTTGGCGTCCGCGTTTACTATCAGTGTAACCTTGGACAAACGTCCTCATGCCCGTCTTGATTTCCACTTCAATACAATGGAAAAAATCATAGTACTTAGCTCACAGGTTGTGAGGATGAAATAAAAGAGGACTGTAAAGTGCTTGGTTCACTGTTACCTCAGATGCTAAAGATAAGGGAAGACCAAAGGCCTCGGGCTCGTCCTGGCTCTCGGGGGAGGAAGTGGCAGAGGAGAGAGGGGAGAAATGGAAGAGCCTGAATAGAACAAAATGCTGGGATGAGGGGTGAGAAACAAAGAGATCAAAACACAGCCTGTAGCCCTGTGAGTCACTACGTTGGGACGATGAAAAAGCAAAGGCGAGGCAAGAGTTTTTCTCAAAGCATGGGGGTCCCAAAGAAAAGAAAGAGACTCCGGGGGCCTGCACTGAATGGTTGGGTTCAGGACATGGAACTCGAGTCGGAAGAAAGAATCCATGAAACGTCAGGTTCGTAGCTGTGGGTCAAGGTGAGGGAACCGGCAGAGGTCCTGGGTGCCAAGGGGCTCAAAAGCAGGAACATCAGGGTCACACTACAGGTCTAGGCAGCAGGACTGCAGTTCCAGAGGTCACAGCGTTAACAACCAAAGATGTATGATTTCAGGACAAGGCCACGTACCCCATGTTTGTGTAGCCCTCAGATGCATAAGGTAAACGGAGCCAGAGACAGAACCCCTGACTAAGGCATCGTGGGCAGTCCTTGTACAGGAAAATTGGAGGGTTGTTCCTTCCATACTTAGGGAAGTGACAAATTAATTTTATTCACTGATTATCTGTATCAGGGAAGAAGCTTCATGTATCTCTCTCTTTCTCTCTGTCTCCCCAACGTGTTCCGCACACACACACCATACCTCCTCTGCTTTTAAATGACCCTCTTCTCATGTTTTTCAGTGGATTGAGCACCAGCCTGTGAACTGAAAGATCACTGGTTCGATTCCCAGCTACGGCACGTGCTTGGGTTGTAGGCCAGGTCCCCGGCTGGAGGGCATGCGAGAGGCAACCAATTAAATGAGCCTCTTCTCTCTTTAAAAAAACAAAAACAAAAAGCCAAAAGACTTACCTCTTTAAGCACGAAACAAAGGAAAATAAATAAGAGAACACAGAATTGGGTGCACAGACAGGGCACAAGGCGTGCTCCAGTTCTGCATGCTGTCTGATGTACCAGGGAGGCAGACAGGAATTTAGAATGAGTCAGAGTGAAATTCACTGAGCACCTCCTGCATTCAGAGAGCCACTTCCGGTCTGTGCTAGAGGAAAGGGCGCGGGAGTAACTCAAGTCCCAACTACAAAGCAGTGGACACAGGTGCAGGACAGGACAGCACGGATGACACCTGAGCCTTGTCCACTGCCTTGGAGGGAGGGGGCAGTGGGCACCCCAAGTTAGCCCTGGGGACAGATTCACTTCTGTCCCCAGTGCCCCCGAAGCAAAGGAACAATCAGAGTAAAAATTACTTCTCCAACATGCCTTCCCCTCGTTATCAACCAGGTCTAGAAGAATCTATAAAGAAACGTCTCTTCAGGAAAAAGGTCTCCCAGGAGAATAATCTGCTCCACCTCGGTAGGGGTGCAGAAGTTAAAGACGCTCGGCTCTGCACTTCCACAAGGGAGGCCCAAGCCTAGCTCCACTGAATACTGAACAGATGCCTCTAGTTCTAAGCTTCTGATCCTCATGTGCAAAATCGGGATGATGAGTGTGCCTCCCATAGGGATGCAGGCACACTGAGTGAGATAATGAGGGAGCCAAGTTGGGTGTGTCAGTACAGACCGCGCATAGCTAATACCGGTTGTACTCACATCACTTGTGCATTGCTTCGTGCCCCTAACTCTTTGCCCCTTCCTGTGTTTGGCGTTGTAGTGCCCTCCCACCCTGGCTCTGGTCTTGGCCCGTGGGTTGTTAGTGAACGTGACCACAGTGAGGCTTGAAAAGTGTTTGCACAATTGGGTGTGCTTGGTCTTACCGCTCTGCCGTGGCCTTGAGGACATGCCAAGGCTAACCTGCTGGAGGATGACAACAATGAAACAGGGGCAAGTGATCCCAGCCCTCCTAGTTGGGGACATTCAAGGTCATCCAGGACAAGCTGACCCCCACACAGGTAGGCAAATCTAACCTAGATCAATCAGCAGAGCCCTCGGCCAACCTGGAGCTAACCTCAGAAGCGGGGACTAGTCTCGCTGAGATCGGCCAAGTCAGACCCACCCCACAAGCTCACGGGCTAATAAATCTACCACTGTGTGCCACTGGGGTTTTGTCTGTTAGGTAGCATTATCATGGCAATAGATAACTGATATGTTACTGTTATTCATGCTGTCATTATCATTCTTAGCAGAATCACCACTTTTCAGAGCACAAGAAGACTCACCCGTACCCTACATAGCTGTCGCGGCCAAAACATCTTTCTCACAACCTGTTATTCTTTCCAAAAAAGAAAGAAAGACTTAGACTAAATGAGCATGTGGCTGCTGCTTTGGAACTTGGCGCCCCGTTTTCCTGATAGGTTGTTGCTAATGTGCTACTGTCCTTCTAGTGAGTGGAGTGCCCCTGACAGTGTAACCTTACAGGCGGCTGGGATGAATTGTTAAGTAGTCTAATTAAAAGAGCCCTTTTTCCGTCAACTTACATTCTACCCTTGTATGTCCCCACAAGCACCTTACGGCATGTGGTCCTAAGAAAGCACTTGTCAGGAGACCTGCAAAATCACAGACACGAGGTGAAATGTGCCCTGGGGGCTTGCTGCCTTCACTTGCAAGTAATAACAGCAGCCCTTGCCCCGTGTTGGGCACAACGCTAAGAACTTTGTGGGCATTATCTCATTCATGCCCCTCAAAAATTCAAAGAGCAAGGACTATTCTTATCCCCAGTGCACATAGGAGAAAACTGAGGCTCAGAGAAGCAACATCCAAGTTGCTGAGGTCACAGGGCCAGGAAGGCTCTGAGCTGAAATCAGAATCCAGGTCTGTCTGATCCCGTTCTCGTGACTGCTATCGATGCTCTCTCTCTGGCCCGAGCCCGGCCCTCTCCCTCGGGCCGGTGCTCTCCTGCCCTCTCCACCTCCGCCCAACACACTTCGCTCTCAGGGGAAACCCCAACACTGGATCTCTCATGTGCCTTTAGGTCACCGTGCTCCTTTCTCCAAGTTATTTACATGGTATGCCTCTGTTCTCAGTAGAATCTGTTCGATTGTGAGGGAGAGTAATCCCTAAAGAGTATCATATTAAGCTAAATAGAATGTTTTTAACTTGGGTCTTATGAAATTGAAATGTAGAAGACAGAAAAATAAGGTATTATGGGTTCCCCAGTCATCACAAATCTAGGTTCCTTCTCTCTTGTTGCTCCACAATTATCAACATGTGCCTCATAGTCCAACATGGCTACTTGAGCTCCAGGTATCACATCTACATTCCAGCCAGCAGGGCAGAGGAAAGGGGAAAAGGGCATGCTTCTTTCTTATAACGACACTTTTTCTTATATTTTATTCATTCATCTTTTACCTGTTTTTCACTTCATGCTCCCATTTTTTCTTCACCCTATGGCAAGCTGGCCCATTCCTCTCCACTCCCCACTTCCATGCAGCTTCTACAATCTCCCTCTGATCTTGAGAATGGAAACGGGGGTATGCGGAACACGGTAAAGAGCAATCCTGGACCCTTTTGCACCCCAATCAGCAAGACATTTAGCAACTTGCACAAGATTTCATTGTAATTTTGAGCAAGATTCCAGAGCAAGCAATTTCCATTCCAACCCTCTGCGATCCCTCCCTCTTCTCCTTTCCTGGTCCTTTCCAAGTCCCTGCGAAGCCCCATCTCTGTGTGTTTGCAGTGGAGCTGCATGAAACAAAGTTTCAGGGCCTCCCTTTACCAGGGTGTGATGGTTACCCATGAGGTCGCAGCTCTGAATCTGAAACACTTGCCTCCCCCAGTGCTTAGCCTTAGTGTATGGGTTGCTTCTTGCAGGCACACATCTCTCCTATGCTCATTTTCAGATAATCCATGACACACACTGAAATAGGACTTCCTGCAGTTAGAAATCCTAAGTAAAAGAACCTCCTAATTGTGAATCTATTCTATCCGTTGACACTATCAAATAGCTTCAAATGTGTTCATTATTTTATTATTTTGTCCCTATCTAAAGGCAACCAGGTATGTTCAAAATGTTCTTCCCCATTCTAAGCAGTCAGGATGGCTCTTCCGACCTGGGCAAATTTAAGCCGCCACCTGGCTGAGGCTGTGGGAGGCGACAAATCATGCAGACTGCGAGGGAAGTCACGCCTAGAGGAGAACTGAGTGGGTAGGCCGGGCCCGGAGAACACCCACACAACAGCAGTTAACCTAGACCCTAATGTTAGAAGTCACACAAAACAGTCCGGGAGTGGTGGCGATCCAACATGCTGCGGCAGCAGCAGAAATGCTAATGCAAGGGGGGCCAGAGGTCAGGTCAGCAATGCATCCCACCCCGCCCCCGCTGCTGCTTGTGTGCCGCTCTCCAGACCGCCCTATCCAGCCGAAATGCACCAGAAGCCTAGTATGTGACTGATGATGTTCTAGTAGATACAGGTTTAAAGTAGAAAGGAAGAGGTAAAATAATATTACTATGTTATAGAATCAAATACATCCAGAAATATTAGCACTGTGACACAAGTCAATACTTTTGAAAAAAAGAATTCATGAGACATTTTACATTTCTTTTCTGCTGACCAAACCTTTAAAATCTGGGGTGCATTTTACACTAATGGCAAGTCCGGACCAGCCGCATGTTAAGAACCCTAGAGCCACATGCGACCGCACACTGCGGCATGGGGCAGCGACAGTGCAGGTGTGCCCAGAGCCTCTCTGCTCCCAGTGGGGCCCGGGGACCAGCACCACCGCCATCCCCTGGGAGCTCTAGAGAACGGCGGAGCCATCACAGAGTCAGACCCCGCACCTTCACAGATCTGCAGGGCATCGTCTGAGAAATGTTGCCACAGACAGAGGCAGGAGTGCTCTAGGAGAAATCTGGGCGTGACCGGCGCTAACAAAGGCAGGTATTAGCACCACTACACAAATGGGAGGGAGGGGGTGCAAAATTTCCTCTCTCCCAGTTGGTCGCTCAGAGAAAAATAACTAAAGACTGCTACAGCTGAAGGGCGAATAGCTCCAAACGGAGTGGTCTGAAGAAACAAAAGACTTATCTCTTCAGCACCTAAAGGCCTCTCAGTGGTCCAGCATGCTGAGGTCAGTCTTAATAAAATGGCCTCGGGTGACAGGGACTGCGACCTAGCAGCCTAGTCCTTTACCTACAGACAGGGTCACTTCAAGCACCATCACCGCATCCCGGGAAAAAGGGCCTAGCAGCCTACCGAGGGGCCCAAGGTCCCCACCTCTGGACTCGCGCCTTCGGATTCCCGGGTGTCCTTCTCAGAGGGCCCTAGGCAACGTGAGCCTCCGGCCTGCACAGGGCTCCCCGGGCAGGTCTGCCTGCGCCATGCTGAGAACCTGCTTAGGGGCGGAGGCAGCAGAAAGCCAGCATTTTGTCAGGAACAGGGGAAGTTCTGAAGAGAGCGAACGGTGGCCTCGAGGGAGCATGGAGGGCGAGGGGCCCAATGCACAGGTCACACGCCTGAGTTGGTCTCGCCAGGAACACATCTGCCTTAATGCCACCAGTGCAGAGGACCCTGGGGCAAGCAGGGAAGCTTCCAGGCTGGGTTGGGGGCGCCCCGGGAGTACTCGATACCTGTGTATGGCATTGAATGATTTTGCCAGTGCTGGGCAGCAGGGACGGAGACAGAAACAGGCAGAGGGGGATCCAGGGAGCCCAGGACAGAAAGTCAGGCAAATCCACAAAGAAGACAGGACGTGGACGTGACTGTCCTGCATGCCTGGCGGCGGCCAGAGTCACATTCCTGCTGTGCTGATCCACAGCCAAGCGGGCACAGGAAGCTGGGGTGCCCTCCAGGCCCTTGGCCATGACTAAAGGTGAGTACCCAGGAAGGGCATGAACGTAAGACTTGCTCTCACACACGTCTGCTACCAGCGGCCAGGAGGAGAGTCAAACAAACACCTCCGCGAGGGAGGCGGTCCCTGTTTGAGCAGGTGCCCTTTTCCGAGCGAAACTGCGCGTGTTGCTTTGAATATCTCTGGTCCATCTGCTCGGGTTGTGTCCTCTGGCCCAACTGGAAGGCTCCGTCACATTACCTGGACAGAGACGTGCCCAGGCAGTCACCTTTGCAGAACCAACAGGGACACGCTTGGCTTCTCTCACACACAAACCCCAGGAAGTATAAATAGAAATGTTGCCTGTATTTGCAGACTTAATGCTGACAGGGAAGCTGGCTCGCAGGCATAAAGGCTTACCTCCTCCAGGTCACTGAACTTTGGGCCCGTAACTCCTGCAGTTCAGACAATTAAACAGAGGTCAGCAACTTACGTCCAAGGCTCCCGAGGGGGGGAGAGCCCGCGCAGGGCTATTAAACCCAGCGAATGTGCTTATGTGTTTTCAATTTTCTCGTGTTGTTTCTGCCGGGGTCTTCCACTACCAAATTGCTGCTGGTTTATGGAGTGAAAAAACGTCAGAGTCTGAGACGGCTTTTCTTCAGCACCTCTGCCAAAATGTCACGGCCAGCTCTGAGCCCAGGCAGCCCTGACTCACGAGGCCCCTAGGGAGCCCAGCTCCCAAGGTACAGATGTGCTGCCATTAACATCAACTTGGGTCAGTGCCGAAATGGGCCGGGGGGCCGGTTCATGTTCCATATGAGTCCCGTAAAAATCCTAAAGACCACCCGTACTTGACTGGTAGATTTTTTTTTTTTTTTTTTTTTTTACTGACTTTTGTACTGTCCACACTTCAGTTGGAAAGTCTTGAGAATGGATGTAAAGAGAAACAGTGACCCCTAGAACCGCTAATCATTCAGGTATCAGTTGGTTGGTTAAACAGTGACCTTAACACATCCTTGTATGGCGCTCGGAAATGCTAGAAAGAAAAGCTGCCCAGTTACTCTCCTTCCTGAAGGAAGAACAGGGACCCATTTGCTAGAGAGAACTGATTGAAAATCTAGACTCTGCGGGAAAAGTTGAAAAGGGCTAATCCCACTTCAGGAAACGTCACCACTGTTACATCCTAGCACCCAGGCCAGGCTCGTGATGAATATCGTGGACTCCGCGACTATCATTCCAGGCTTATGGCCGCCTTTACACTGTTACTCTCACCACCGTAACACCCAGACAGGGCCCTTTTTCAGATTCCACCCTCGTTCAGAAAGTCGTGCATCTGGCAGCTTTTGCCGATGACACGATACACTGAAACCCAACGAGGGTGAACCCTGAACATCCCACAGGGTCAGGCTGGACTCGCTTACACCGACAGTAACGCCGCGCTACTGGAAGCAGGCAGGATCCACGCTGGACCTGGCCTGCCTGCCTGCTGCGAAGGGCCATGCGAGCGTGAATGCTGCTGTTTACATCAAAGGAGCTCCATATTTGCTTGGCAAATAACTCAATACAAATTAGAACATTCAGTTCCAGTCTGGTCTGGTAGCCTCCTGTAGAGAGAGCTAAAACTTTGGTTGTCTTTTATGAACTGCCACAGTGGCCTAAGATATTGAGCCTTATGAAATTTCCGTGCAGTCACAGAAGTGATTCTCACAGTTGAAAGCAAAAAGGAGAGTTGTACGAAAGTGGAGGGAAAAAGAGGAAAAAAAATACAACAACTTCCTTAGCCCCATGAAATGTAGGCCCTGTTTTTCATACTGATACAGCCCCAATATCTGACATGAAACATGTACCTTTTATATAAAATCATGCATTTCCTAACTCTTATAATTTACAAATAACAAAATTAAGGTCCGGAGATGCAAAGCATCTTGTCTAAGACCTCAAAGCTATTTGGTGGAAACCTCTCTATCTCAGTCCCAGCCTCTTTCTACCACAATGTAAAGCGACGAGGAGAATCTGCTACCGGTGTTAAAATGTAGGTGAGCCATAAGTGTCACAGATTCCACAGCTCCTGATTTGTTTAATGCCCAAGGGAAGAGTGAGGCTTGACTGAAATTGTGATGGCAAGGTCTGGCCATCTCAAGCCACTGAGGGTATCTTGTGTCCCAGGACAGCAGACAGCACCAGGGATACTGGGCCTGCTGATCTACGTTCTAAGGGCACATAGCTCGCTGGCCTCTAAGCAGGGCTGAATTGTGAGCCTTTCTTCTTTTGCAGCCACTGTTATGTGCCCGTTTGCAAAAATGAAACAGAGAAATTTCCAGAATGTGTGTAAAGTAACGCTGGGGAGATGTTTAGCCAGATCCTGTGCATCAAGGACTGGAATCTATCCAGCCCATTGGTATTATTACTCCTTCTGGCATTAAAGAAGGGATGAGAGAAGAAAAACTCTACAGAAATACGGCACAGATGGCAAAAATCAGGCAAAAAAAGAAAACTTGGTCTCGAGAGAAAGTTAAGTAGCAATGCAGATGCAAACATACTAATAAAAAGGCAAGTGGTCATCTTGCAGGGTTAAAAAAAAAACAACAAAAAACGGTGATGGATCGCCATGCCGGCAAGTGTTCCACGGCACTAAAAACAGAGCTAGCCACAAAATCGGTTTCTCTCCAGGTTTTGTGTTTAGGTTGGAAAACGCCACATTCAGGCGTGGGTGGTGAGGGAAGGCAGAGCACTGCCTCGAGCACCAGCTCGGCTGGGCTGATAGCTGCTCCCCTCCCCTCAGCTCAGAGAGGAGGGGGACTTATGGCTCTGTAAAGCCACCCGCCCGGCACTTCCACACGCAGGTTCCGACGGGTGCAGCAGCTGGGAGACCAGGGGTCCAGACAAAGCTTATAAAGGGCTCATACAACTCAACACGAAAAACCATCCGTCCAGTTAAAAAATAGACCGAGGACCTGAACAGACACTTCTCCATAAAGGACATACGGACAGCCAACAGACATATGAAAAGATGCTCTGTGTCACTCATCATTAGAAAAATGCAAATTAAAACCACCATGAAGTATCACTTCACACCTGTCAGGATGGCCATCATCAATGTATCCACAAACAACAAGTGCTGGTGAGGATGTGGGGAGAGGGGAACCCTCACGAACTGTTGTGGGTGGGAATGCAAATTAGTGCAGGCACTGTGGGAAACAGTATGGAGGTTCCTTGAAAAATTAAAAACAGGACTACCTTATGACCCAGCAATTCCACTTCTGGGCGTTTATCTGAACAAATCCGAAACACTAATTCAAAAAGATATAGCACTCCTATGTTCGCTGCAGTATTATTTGCAATCGTGAAGACACCAAAGCAACCTAAGTGTCCATCAGCAGATGAGCGGATAAAGAAGAGGTGGCACCTATATACAAGGGAATACTACTTGGTCATTAAAAAAGAGAGAAAGCTCATCATTTGCAGCAACATGGATGGTTCTAGAGAGTATTATGCTAAGTGAAACAAGTAGACTGAGAAAGACAAATACCATATGATTTTACTTATTTATGGAATCTAAAGGACAAACTACACAAACGAACAAAACTGAAACAGACTCATAGATACAGAGATCAAATTAAGGGCTGCCAGAGGGGAGGGGTTTTGGGGGCCTTGGTGTAAAAGGCAAGGGGATTCAGAAATATAAATTGGTAGTCACAGAATGGTCACGGGGGTGCAGAGCACAGGGAATAGAGTCAATAACAGTGTTATAACTAAGAGAAGTGCCAGGTGGGTACTGGAATTATCAGGGGGATCACTTCATAAATTATATAATGATCTAACCACTATGCTGTACACTTGAAACAAATATAAGACTGAATGTCAAACTGAAAAGTTAAATTACATTTTAAAAATGTAAAACCTTACAGTTTACAATGTCTTCCCCCACCCCCCCAAAAAATATAACTTTTAGAGAGACCAGCACTTCCCATCCAAAAGCTACCTGGGTGGGTTTTTAATGGATCTCCACTACATGATCTATTCCTGGAAAATTATCAATAGTTAGGATTTTTTAAAATTTAATCTTATTTTAAAGATTAAGGCAGTGGTTCTCAAACTTGGCTGTGTATCAGAATCATATGAGAAAAATGTTCAAAAATATGGAAGGCCCAGATATCTAAATGGTTTCAAGTTTGCTAGACAATTCTGAGGTAGTCAGGCATTATTCCATTAACATCATTAAGAACCACCATCCTAATATATGAAAAGAAATCCTGAACATCTTTTTGCCATACCCGTTCATCTACTTTATGATTTGTTAAATCCAGCAGAACACCATGCTAACACATTCTACCCGTCAGAGTGTTGACCTACACAAGCAGATGCACCATGACGTGTGTACAGGCGCCTTACACTTGACAAAGAAATGCCTGAATGAAGACATGGGGCTGCTCAGAAGCCAGAAGAGTTTTACTAGATTCACTCACTCACTCGCTCAGCCCATCAGTCAAATCATTATTATTCAGCCATTTGTCAGGTACTGAGCAAGGCTCTATGAATATAAAGGTGAATAAAAAGAGAAAGCTCCTATCTTTCAAGAGGAAAAGAAAAGCTACAGCCCAGCTTGTTTCCGAAAGTATCAACCACAATGCTCCTGAAATTTTAAGCTTGTGACATTTTATTTGGGACAAATGCAGCTCCCTAAAAAGGGACAGATCCTACTTTACTCCCATAATCACATTTCAGCCACCTGGAGGCAACATGTTTACCCCATCCATGGTGAGTGGTCTCATTATTCTCTGCAAAGAAGGTAAGCGCCACATCAAAGGCCACCTCCTCCAGGAAGCCCTTCCTGATCACCAGAGCCAGAAATAATGGTTTCTTATAATATGTCTTTTATTTATTTCAGGTCACAACCCTATGCCTGTATATTTATTTTAACATCATCCCCTTTCCCTTGTAGCGCTGACTTGTTATAAACTATTTCTGTTGGAATATTTTCAGGAAAAAAAAAGTCTATTAAAGTGTACTCATCATATAGCTCTTTTCCATGACATGAGTGCCAGCTTGTGAGAGCCAGCACAGCAGCCTGATGTCTGCAGGCTTGGCCACTGACATTGCATCACACTGCAAGTGCTCCCGACCAGAGAGTGCCGCCATGCCACCTTGAGCTGAGTGCCATCTGTTGTGGGTGGGGCTTAGCAATCACATCCTCTACCTCTACTATTTGTTTTATGTTTAGGGACCAACCTCTTTGATCTATAATGACTGTGAAAATGTCTGCAAATGACAGCACTGGGATGAAATACGCAGAGTACTGTAACGAACGTGGGGAAAGGTAAGTTTTGGAGCTGCTTGAGAATTCTTCAGGGAAATGGGCAGGGAAGAGAAAACAGGGTACAAGTCAGCAAGCAACTAGAGTCTGGTGGGAGTCCTCGGACACACGGAGGGGCCTGAAACATGACCATCACCTCGAGAACCGGCAGACACTTGTATGAATGGGGATGAAGGAACACAGCAGGTCACGACGACAGAGAATTTGGAGGGGAGAGAAAAGCCAGCTGCCAATGCACAGGAGAAGGAACTGAATTCTGCAGGGCCTGTGCCACACAGAACCCTGTGCCTCCGACTCAGCGCTCCATTCCACGAGGGCCTCGGCCCTGCCAACTGGGTAGGTATGACTGTTTCTCTTCTCCCCCAAACCATAAACTCTTCCAATAAGAGAGTCTGTGTCTCACTTCTATTGGACTTCCTTACAGAGTCATGCCAAAATAAGTAAAAACAAATAAATGGATGACTCTAAATGAAAGAGGCCACTCACTATCTCTGACAGGTCACTTAGAAAATTTAAAAAAAAACAAAAACAAACCTCAGAAGTTCTGAGCACAGGTCGTTTTGTCAGCAATTTCCACGTGTCAGGGCCGCCCCAGAGGAGAAGACCAAGACAAAGAGCACTGAGCTGATGATGAGCCGGTTTCAAGCTGTGGTCAGAGGCTCAAGTCTCACTTTCAGGGGTCAGAGATACTCAGTCCGGGTTCCCAGGTGGGCCCCCTATTTGGTTTAATGAATGAGAAGAATTAGGAAAAACGTAGGCCTCATCCAAGGAAGAAGTTGTGTCCAAAACAGAGCGCAGACTTCGATGGAAGTTCTGAGGAGAAAGTGCAGGTCTGGGACGTGGGAAATGGCTGGTGTCAGTTAAGATATAGCAGCAGTGACACCTCAGATGTGTTCTGACTTCACAAAAAGAGGTGAGTCTTCCCCAGCTTGCTCCACAGCCCCGCAGAGAACACAGTCGCTTGTTTCTGGTTTGCATGAGGTGTCCTGGAAGGCGACGCTGGCCCGCCAGCCCACCCTGCCCACAGAGAGGTAAGCGCCCACACAGATGGGCACACCACAAAGGCGTGCCCATCCGCCGTGTCAAGGAGGAACCTGGCCTCACAGACCTGGCACAACAGCAGGGAACACTTCATGTCAGGGCAAGGAGTCACCGTATCTGCTCCTAAGGGTGCCCAGCCACGCACCTGATTTGCCAAAACCCGTAAGCCTGCTCTGCCTGCCTGTCCCGTCCCCAAGACCAGGAGAGGAGGCCGATGTGGGATGGAAGAGACCCTGCAAAACCACAGAAGAGATTTGGGAGCACTTCCCCCCTCCTCCCCTGGGCAAGGCCGAAAAGTTACAAAGAACGCACCGCCTGCAAGGGTGCCGAATGGGGCACCATCTCCCACCTCTCCAAGGAAGAAAGGAGAGGCATGGCGGAGAGTTGAGGCTGGCCCAGGTTTATTATGTTTGATTTTCCTGTCACTCAGCACTCAGGGAGAGAGGGAGGGACCAACGCCGGGCACCTTTGCAGGAAAACTGCAGTGATTTCAGTAGGGTACAAAGGGGGAGAGTGAATTATTATTCCTGTACCAACTGCCATCATAACTGCTCCTTGGGGAACCACCGTTTCTGCTGAGCAAATACTCTGATAAGTAACTTAGAAAGGAGAGCGAGGCACAGGGCGTACTAGACAGACAGCTGTGCTATCGGGGAGCAGGAGAGGGGCTCCTTCTGCTTTCGGCAGATGGAAGGGAGAGAAGAACCATGACAAGCAACAAGGCTCAAGCAGTACACAGAGTGCTGTTGCTTATGAACGCTCCCCAGCGGCAGGTCAAAGTTCACCAAAAACATTTTAAGAATGAGTGTTGTCTCACCTGCAATTTGAACTCTGTATTGCTACAATTTAAAACCCTCTTTCCCCCCGGTTGGGCGGCTCAGCTGGCTAGAGCATTGCCCCATACACCAAAAGGCTGCAGGTTCGATCCCCAGTCAGGGCACATACCCAGGTTGTGGGTTTGATCCCTGGTCGGGGGCATACAAGAGGCAGCTGATGGATGTTTTTCTTTTCACGGCTCCCTCCCTACCTCTGTCTCTCTCTCTCTGTCTCTCCCCCCACACCCCGCTCCATCCCTCTCTTTAGAATCAATGAACATATCCTCATGTGAGGGTTAAAAAAAACCCTCTTTCTACACCTCGAAATTCCTTATTAAAATCTATTAATCACAAAAAAACTGCTTGTATGAGTAGGAATTGTGGAAATTAAGAGAAGGTTTAAATTTTCATGTTTAGGTTGATATTCTGTGAAACAGAAACAGCACAAAAGGGACCCATAAACGGAGGAAGCAAGGGTTTGGAGCCAGGGCTAACGAGGAGAAGGGGCTCCCCTAACAATTCACAGTAATCCTGGGGAGCCTCTGGCCTTCCAGCAGATGTGGAATTAGAGGTTTAATCCCATGTGATTTAGGTCTCATGGAAAAGAGGGGACACGGCGAACAACAAGGTTAGAGGTTATTAACGAAACTCTGCCCCGGGAAAGGCCCTCTGGCTCCTGCCCTGGTCGTGATGCTGGGACCTCCAGCTCTTATGTCCACTTTCACCGACATCACACCCAGTCCTTCTAGAAGCGCCTCTGGTGGACATGCCAGAGTAAGTGCCACCCCTTGGTGGCCGTCACTGTTCCTCTCCCCATCTGCCCCTGGGACTGCCGCCCTGCACCAGCCGGCCTGCCTCTCGTCATAGGGACCACTGCCAACGCCTGCCCCCCTCTCCTCGACAAAGCTGCACACCCAGGAAGTCCTTCTCTCCACAGCGTGGAGGTTCCACGTGTTGGCCTCCTTGTGCTGTGTAACGTACCACCCCAAAACTCAGTGGCTTCAAACAACTTACTTCTCACAATCCTGTGGATTGAGTGAGCATTTCCTCTGCGTCCTGGGGGGTCGGAGGGGCACTAGGGGGACTGGAAGTCAGAAATGGCCTCATTCGCCACAGCTGGCAGTTAGTGCAGGCCTAAGGTCGGGAGCTTGGTGAGGGCTGCTGGCCAGGTGCTTGGGTTTCCCTCCGGTCGGTCTCACGTGGGGTTTCTGGGCTTCTTCACAGCCTGAGACTGAGCTCCCAGAAAGGTGGAAGCGAAAGCCACAGCTGTCTCAAGGCCTCGGCCCAGAACTTATATAGCATCACCTCTGCCACCTTCCCAGGTAAAACCTAAAAGAGGGGAAAATGCTCCACCTCCTGATGGGAAGGATGGGGAGGCAGGGAGGGAGGGAAGGAAGGAAGGGGGGAAGGGAGAAAAGGGGTGAAGGAGGGAAGAGAGAAAGGGGAGGGCAGGGGAAGGCTGTAATCGCCTTTAACTGCCACACCACACTGTTACATCCACACACGCCTGCACCCACTCCAGTGCAGCACGTCCCTCCAGCTTCCAACCTGTTGCAGGAGCTTTTATGAGAGTCTCCCAGTCCATCTCCACTGGCAGCTCCGCCAGCCTCAGAAACCAGCACAGGACAGGCTGGCAGCAGGAGCGGTCTGTTGAGTCACTCCTTCCCCGCCAGGTCATCTCCTTCTCCCCAAACTCCCTTGCTTGACTCAGTCACCCACGCTTCCTCCGTTTATCACAGGGTTCCTGTGTCCTTTGGAAGCCTTTACTTCATTGGTTGACTCAAAAAAAGCATGAGTTCACCTTCACCAGAAAGATATGCGTGTGCCATTGCGATAAGGCGCTAACTATGAAATGTCTCTGCTACTTATCCGATACTGGCACACAGATGACAAGACCTGCAAAGGCCCCATGATGGCCATGTGTCCCTGAAAGCTGCCCGGACTCACTCAGCACAGCAATTCTGCTCTCTGAAACTCTGGTTCAACTGCCTGAACCCAAACTATTGTACTTCAAAAAGACCCCCAGTGTCTCAAGTTCCTGAATTCAATTGAATGGGTATAATTCCAGAACTTTCTGGTAGCTCTGGGAAGCTAATAATCAGCCTGGTGTCTGGATTCAAGACCTGGGTGAGGCCTGGGGGAAAAGAGGTAGAGGCAGGACTGGATGATGGGAAGGAAGAGGGGTGTCACAGTCCCAGTCCCCGGTCTAAAGGAAGGCCAAGGCTGTGACACTGCTAAGGGAGGGCTTGCCTCCTGTCCCCTCTCAGGCAACGGAGGCTCGGACCGGGGCCAGCTCCCAGGACCTTGCCCCGAGACAGTCACCCATTAGCCAAATTAAGCCAGAGCTAAGGTACGGTCTTTCCCCAGCCCGAGCTTCTAGATTCGAACTGCTCTGCTCCTCCTCGCCTTACAGAAGAAGTGCGGACCAGCAGGAGAGCACCTGATAACACCCGCCGCACAATGAGAGAGTTTCTTCATGCCCTTTCAAAAGGAAAAGACGCTGTCTGCGGGGGACGGAAGCTTGGGATAAATCACCGTGTTCGGGCTTGTACTGATTCCTGGGGATGCGGACAGCTGGCGGGCGGCCACGCTGTTTCTGTTTCCTGGGGGTTATCAGCAGCCAAATCTTCCAAACATGTGGGTGGCAAAGCAGGACCAACTCAGGACCATGAACGGTGGGGTGCTGAACGCGGTTTTTTGGGTTCTTCCTATTATCACCTCACGGAGAGGCAAATTCCTAAATCAGGGGCACCAGGACAAGCACACAGCAGTCCAACTGTGCACCTCTACTACTGCTGTTTGTTCTGAAAGTCGTGTCCTTTCCCCTCCCTGTCTCCCTGTCTTCCTCCCCTCTCCTCTTTGCACACCCAACTCATTCTCCCACTCCATCTCCTCCGAGAGCCCTCCGCCCCCACACGTGAGGCCAGCGCTGGTCTGCGTGCCTTCGGTCCCTCTGCACACCCCACTGCTGCACTCCCCCCAGAGTGCTCAGTACTTGTTCGTGGGTCTCTCTAGAAGAGCAGGCTGACGAGGGAGTGTCTCTCTCTGCTTGGCATCTTTAGATCCTAATCCCCTGTGTGGCTCACAGGAAGTGCTGCGTCCACACTGCCCTGAACTCAGTGGACATCTAATGTTCTGCCGTGTGACTTTCAGGATTCTCTTCCTTCCCTTCAATGTTACCAAATACGTGACGTTAGCGTGGCTCATTGAGGAAGACAAATTAAGTACATCTCAGAAATTCTGGGCCTGATGTCTGCTTTCTAGAACAACGTGTGTGGGTGTCTCCATCATCGTGATATGACAGCAATACTTTCCGATTATTCCTGATGTGTTCTTTCAGTTGCTTTTCCAATAAGAAGTGTCCCCTCTTAAGTCATCCACATTCTCTCCCGAGTTCCCATTGAGCCAAAGGCAGGTGTTTGTGTGATGTGTGTCTGTCCTGGGAATGCCGTTTCCCTGACTGATGGGACCAGCCTAGGACTTATCCTCACCAACTCCTCACCTACACGCTCCACACAGGTGGGGGTTGGGGGGGCAGTATCCGTTTGTAAATGGCGTCTGAACTTACACTTGAAAAACCCAAATAAAGCTTTTTAAAATCATAAGGACTCTTGGTTGGATTTTAAATGCACACAATTTTTTTTTTAATTGCACTTAAAAGGATCCGTTTCTGCTCACCTTCCTTTCAAAGTTGCTAATTTCAGGTGTTTTGGGGTGAGTCACTTTTTCTTCCTGCTTTCTGTTGACCTTCCAGGTGACTGGGAATCTTACAGATTCCCTGCACTTGAACTGAGCCATTTTTGACCCCACAGATGGATAGCCTCAGATTATGGAAGGTGTGCACAGTATGTGATATTCTTAATGTCCCCAAGTGTGTTCTTACCTAAAATTAGGAAAGCAGCAAGCGGCGGTACACAAAGCTCCCTGGCTGGTGGTCAGGAGAACAGTGAGGGGACTCAAATATTTTACCAAAGGAGGTGGGGCACGAATAGGTAAGTCAGTAGGTAGGTGAGTAAATAAACATGATTCTACCCTACGAACCAGCCCCGAGACTGGGCACATCATTCCTTCCCTCTGGGCCTTGGTTTCTTGTTTTCTACAACAGCACGGCGGGCGGGGGGGGGGGGGGGCGCTCTATGTGCTGGTCACTCAGCTCTGTGCAGGCTCTCTGAGTCTATGGAGCTATCTGTGACCGGCCTTCCTTCCCACCCGCTTCCCCGGGCTCGGTCCCTGGGTGTCTCCATATTCCCACCGTCCTGTCCTGTGCTCTCCCCTGGATCTACTGAAATCTGCTTCTTAAAATTCACTTCTGTGCTCTGGAATTCTAGCGCTTCCCAGCTTGTGGCCCCTTCCCCGTGGTGGACAGTCACCCTTCAGTCTTTCGGTGTTTTCTTCATGTTAACAACTACCCGAGAAAGGCCCCTGACTTCCTTGTTCCCTGGGGCACATGGCTGGGGAGTGACCTGAAAGTTAATGCAACTTCCTGAGAGGCCTTGTGCCCGGCCCTCCCCAGAAGCTGAGCCTCTGGCTCCCCGTCATCTGTTTTTAATTGCAAGGGTCCCCATATTGGCCACAGGCTTCAGTGTCACAGCCTGGGACGAGCCAACCAGGGAGACAGCCTGCCCTGCGCTGCCCAAACACCGCCAGACCCGAGAGGAGCTGTCGCAGACACCTCCTCGCAGGGATTGTTTTCCTTTTAATATTTATAAACAGCGAAGTGTTTTTCTCTCCCTGATTTGAAATGTATATATTCATTCATTAACAGGCATTGGCATTGCTGAGGTAATGGCCTGTCGACAGATCTGCAGCAGGAACTATCTCGCTGCCTGCAGGCCTGTGCATTTTAATATAATTAAAGGGCCTCTGTTCGGAATCTTAGCTAATTAATATTCATGCTCTCCTGCTTCCGCCCGCCATCCCCAACGTGCTGTCTTTCAGGAGATGGATCATGGCCCAATTAATCCCCCCACCCGTCGAAGCGGCGCAGGCAGGCGAGGGGAGAAAGAGGATGTGCCAGCGCAGTGCTGACTTCTTCAAGAGGAAAGAGCACTTTAACTGGCGGGAATCTCCCCCTCGTGCACGAGGGAAGCTGAGGAAGAGTCTGTGAATACAAGAACTCGATAGGACGGCTGAGCAGGGATTCCGCGTTAAGTGCTCACACTGAAGTGGGGTCAATGTCTTCGCCTCCAAGAGTTCTCTCAAGTTTCACGCTCACCAGAAATCACGAAACAGAAACCAGGAAACACAGGCGACAGATTTTAAGTGAAACAAAAGTAAAAAAGGCAGTGACAGGTGTCACTATGCAGTAGGTGAATGAACATGAATCACCTACACGGGACCTTTGAGAGCTAACCAGAGTCCCAAGATGGTCACGTGGTCACTTTTCTTGACCTCTGTCATCCTTTAACCTCAAGGCTTATACATGAAATCTGTTTCACCTTAAAACTAAACAGACAAAAGGAGAGGAGGGGGTGTGGCAAGTGATGAGGATAAAGGTGTTTATGGTTGAACTTTCTTCAGATACATGAACACCTGTCACAAAGGAAAGAATTAAGCTTCCTCTACTTGATCTCAAAGAGCAGAAGTGGGAACCCGGGCCGCATTTGGGATGAGATGCTCAGTAGCCATGGACCTGAGCTTGAGGGACATCGAAAGTGCGAGAAGGAAGAAATGGGCTCTGCCTTCCCCACACAGTCACCGTTCCTGGTTCTGGATGTCTTGGGGACATCGGGTCCAGTGATAACAGCAAGAACCACAAGAGAAAGTCACCAAGCAGAGCGCCACATTCAGGCTAGCCAGCGTTGGTCAGGTTACTTCACTTTGAGTCTCACCCCTCGACAGAAAACAATATCTTCTTCAAATAATGGTTGTGAGAACTGAATGAGAAATAGTGCCACGCTCAGTAAACATCAGTCCCGGCTGATATCCAGAGCAAGTGCGCCAGGGAATGAGATACGAAAGTAACACCTTCTCCGCGTCATAGTGAAGAACACTTTCCCAGGAGGAGGGAAGGAAGATGGGGTGGAGAGAAATCGCTCTCTTGGCCACAAAAAAATGCGTAGGTGCAAAACAGAGCTTATCACATCTATGAGCCTGCCTTGCCCAGTGCACTGGATATTAATAATGGAACAAAGATGGGTTACAGAAGCAAGACGAAAATAAACCAGAATCACTGGGTTTATGCAACAGGTACATGTAGTCTGTCCTGTTGATGAGTCACTGGTCTGAGAAATCTGTTTAGGTTCAGCAGGAAGTCCGTGAACAGGTTGCAGCTTAACTGTCCTTCCACCATGGTGGCTCCCATTACAAGCTGGGGACTCTTTATTTTTTAAAAGTCTGAGCAATCGCATCCTCCTGCGTGAGCTCACGTAGGGACCGGATTGCTGACCCAGCCAACCAGAATGCCCTTCGACGGTTTCCAGCTACCAAACGGCCACGTGAACTTCAGGGCAGCTCAAGTGGGCCCCCCTCCCAGAAGCCAACCCACAAGCCTGGTCAGGACGAACCACTCCTTTGTTTGGATCCCCAAAGAACACTCCTGCTGTGTTAATGGGTACAAGCCCCTCTCGCTCATTCACACTGATGATGCTATTCGCCGACAGTCACGAGAGACTTTCCAAGTACCAGATGCTGCATGTAACGTTTTATGGGCACTCTCTCGAGTTAATCCTAGGAGGCGTACATTGTTATTCACCCCATCCTACTGACAATGAAACTAGAGTTGAAACAGATTCAACCCCTGAAAGAAGGCTGTGGAGAAATGAGTTTACACCTCTTTTCTAAAGTTTGATGTTCTGTCAAAATGCTAGTGGTGGTGAGCCCAGGCTGCAGTGAAACAGAAGCTGAGTCCAAGTGATTGGAAAGGTGAGGGGGCCTCTCCCCGGGGGTGTTAATTTGCTAAACCCGCAGGGTGAAGGGAAAGCCTCTGGAGGCTGCCCGGGGTTAGGGTCTGGGGGCCGAGGAGTATCCTGCAGGCTCTCTCTGAGAGTCATCCATAAAATCATGCTAATAAACCAGGGCCATCCACTCATGTAGAGATGGCGGGGGTGAGAGCCCTTAGAGGGAGTGCACAGTGCTCTTCAGAGAAAGTTGTCACATTCGTGCTTCCCCCAAGGCACGCTCCTTTAATGTGTCCATTTTTAAATGGGCCCCTAGGAAGGTGCTTGGCATGCATTCCCTCCCTCCTCCTGAGCTGCCAGTGCAGTGAGACAGCCTGAACTGCTGTGTAACAGAGGACACAGTGTATAAAGAGGAGGAGGTCACGGCAAGGTGTGTAGCACTTTCAGGGAAGAAGGTGGGAGGCAGAAGCGACAACCTTCAACTCTCCCATTTTATAAACTTCCAGAGTCAGAGAGTTTGTGGAATGAGCAACTGGCCAACTAGACCAAAACAACATGGTTGGTTCACAGCAGGTCTTCCAACTTTTGTCGATATTCTGGGATTTCTCTCCTTGAAACGTCAAAGTCCTGTTCTCCATTTGGATCGATGCCTCACTAAGGGAGAAGCAGACGGGGAGAACCGGTGGGAGAAAGAGAGAAGAGGTAGGTCTTCCCTGTGAAACAGCTGAAGCAAGAACCGGGAACTCACTTTGTTGATGGTAGTATAAAAGGAAAGAGAAAGAAAATTTTATTTGAAAATTTAGGAAAAAATATAAGCAAGCCACAAAAGGTTATCCAACAGCTATAAAATATGAGAGAGAAAAATGAGTAGGCCACACTCATTCACCATCTGTAGAAAGTTCAGGTCATCCCTAAATGCTGAAATCATCGTAATTTATCCATCGCCTACAAAATGTCTGGTGAGACCGGCGCTCAGTCAGATACTAGGAAGCCCCACTCCCATGACCCCGTGTGGCTCCCCTGATGTGCTTCTGTTCATTTCAACAGAGGCTGAGATGTCAAGGTTCCATGACATTTTATGGACATTTTTACAATTATTTTTGATCAACTTTATTGAAGAATAAGTTCCATAAACTAAAATGTCAATTTTAAGCGCTGGGCAGGAAAATGTTTCCCTGGCACAGAACACAGCGTCCAGGCTGGGAGAGATGTCACCATGCACCTTTTGGTACTGCTTAAATCTTTCCAAGGGTACTTATTTTCTTCATGCCTTCTTAAAAATTAATTCGGTGTGGTACACTGAGTAGGTTGTCTGATATCAACCTACTTCCCCAGCAAAGGCCCAGGGCATCACAAAGAGCAAAGGTAGGGTACCACACTGCTGAAAGACCATGGCGGAGAACAGAGAATCGACTGGCAATGAGCTTTCAGACCCACTCCATGAAGTCCTTCACAATTTTCAGAGATCAGCCTAATGAAAATAAAAAGGAACTGTGAAATGAAATGTTCAAATTACCTCCCTAGTCCCGGCAGGGACACTGTGGTTTTTCATTCCATGCCGGTAGGAGTATTTCGTTCCTTGGATTCTGATCCCGGAAATCAAGTAGAGTTTAATGCTGATTTGCACAACTGCTTTTCTGACATGTTTTTCTCTCTCAAAAAACTCCCATTCAGCTCCTGATCTGAAGAGGCACTCTGCAGCACCTGCCCCCCGGGGCGTGGGGACGGAGATAACTTTCCGCAGTGACCATGCCTTCACCGTGCACTGAACAGACACTGCTTTCCCCAGAATTCCTCACTTCACAGTATTGGAATAGCGGTTCCTCGACTCAAGAACAAGGTCAACTGCACACCGGAATAAGAAACATATTGACTAAAAAGTCCTTGTTGTTATTGTGGCAGTCAGGAAGTTTCACAGTGTCCTATATGACTAAGTTTAAAAAAAAAAAATTATGATACTAAGCATCCCTTCAAATTCTTCTCCCTATATTTGCATGGGAGACAGAAAAATGGCCACCCAGAGAGTCCTATATCCTAGTCCTGAGATGTATGAATATGTCATGTGGCAAATTATAAAAACGGATTATTTTAAATTATGTTAAGACTGCAAATGGAATGAAGGCTGTTGATCAGCTGACCTTAAAATAGGGACATTATCTGGATTATCCGGGTGGGCCCACTGAAATCAGAGAATTCCCAAACGCAGTAGCGGGAGCAAGAAGAAGAGTTGCTGTGCAAGTGAGAAAGGCATGACTGGCCATTGTTGGCTTTCAAGATGGAAGAGGACTCCAAGCCGAGGGACGTAGGCAGCCTCTAGAAGCCGGAAAAGACAGGAAATGGATTCTCCCCTAGAGCTTCTAGAAAGAACACACATGACTAACCCCTTGATTTTAGCCCAGGGCAACTTCACGAGACCTGAGTCAGACTCCTGGCTTAGGAGCTGTAAGGTAATACATTTGTGTTGTTTGAAGCACTAAATTGGAGGTGATTTGTTACAGGTAACAATAGTAAACTGATACAATATGTTTATTCCCAGTGTTTACAGAGCATGGGGATCTCAGACTCGGGACATAAACCTGCTTTACTGACAAGCCTGGAAGAGGTGACCTGAGGCACAGACTCTGCAGACACCTGATCATGTTGTACCATTTTCTCTCAAAGCAACTGAGAGCTGGAAGTCCTCTGGACAATCAAGCCACCCAATTAACCTCGGAAGATCCAAGAAGGGGTCATGTTCCAAGTGGATGCGAACTAGGTTCCTTGGAAGAAAAACAGCTTAGTCTGTCAGCCACGAACAAGCCTTCCACGGGACTTATCTGCCTTTCACGTGGCGAGGTCACACTCTTGTCATCATCCTAGCATCTTGCCCACCCAGCCTGAGAGCTGTCTTGGATTTTTTTTTTTTTTCAATTGGGTTGGCCGAAAAGTCCGTTTAGTTTTTTTCCTTAAAATAAAAGACACATTTTTTCATTTCTCCAATAACTTTATGGATCTGGATACTTTGAGTATGCCAGCTGGCTCCCATGTGGTATAATGCTGATTGTTTTCATTTAAGGTTTAGGTTTGATCTCTATCAACTTCAACTGGTCTACCCGACTGTGGAGCATCGTCCAGAGAGAAATAAAGCTCCAGCACGAAACATCACAAACCACTTTTCACACGTTCGATCAGTCACAGCCCCTTCTCCATACACCGCACAAATCGTTTTTGCATTTCAGTTGCATTTTTACCTTTCTTGAAATAATAGAGCATAATTTGCCAAAAATCTTGTGTATTATTTTCTCCAACCTTCAATATTAAAATGGTTACACAAAAATTCGCCAATTTTTTAAAAATTCACCAATTTTGATAACTTTTTTTTAATGCATGCTCATATGACAGCTGTCGCAATACAATCTAACAAAATTGTTTCAAATGAAGTTAAAGACAACTATGTGCTACTAGAGCCATCGTAAGGAAAAAAATGAATGAACTTTTTAGCCAACCCAATACTTGAAAAATTGACCAGATGCGATGTCTATTTCATTGAGGGTAGAGGAGACTACTAAGAATAATACACACAAGCTTATTTAGCATAACACAACAAAAAACAATTTCCAAGGAAAAAACTGATCAGTAATTGATCATAGCTTTTAGAATTAGTGTGCTGCATTTCTTCAGATAAATACCCAAAAGCAGGGTTACTTGGTCATATAGTAGCTCTATTTTTCAAAATTCAAAAAGACATATGCACCCCTATGTTCCTTGCAGCATTATTTCCAATAGCCAAGATATGAAAGCAACCCAAGTGTTCACTGATAGGTGACTGGATAAAGAAGAAGTGGTACATGTATAAGTAGAGCACGACTCAGCCATAAAAAATGAAATCCTACCATTTGCAACAACAGGAATGGACCTAGCAGATATTATTCTAAGTGAAATAAATCAGAGAAAGACAAATAGCATATCATTTCTCTTATACATGAAATCTAAAAAACAAAAAGAATGAACAACCCAGATACGCAGAACAAGACGATGGTTGCCAGCAGACATGGAGTTGTGTGAAAACGGTGAAGGGAGTAAGAAGTACAAGTCGGTAGTTACAGAACAGTCATGGGGATGTAACGTACAGCACAGGGAACACAGTCAATCATACCATAATAATTGTGTGTGATGTGACAGGGGTACTAGGTTTACTGAGGGGATCCCTTTATGAGTTATATAAATGTGTAACCACTATACTGTACATTTAAACCTAATATAATATTGCATGTCAACTGCAATTTTAAAAAATCTTAATTGAAAAAACAATTGATTACATCAATTGTATTAACCACTTCAGGGAAAGAGTAAGTACGTGAGGCTGGCTGAGGATACAAGTAAATTCCCTCCCATCCTCATAGCAATGTGATAGTTCGTTGCATCACATCAAATGCCAGGCATGGACTTTCACTAATATCATTTAAATTTACAAAAGTAGGGACAGGAGCCTTGTCCGAGGCATCGCACTTTGTTCTAATACTCTCACACAAATGGTTCGACTTCGCAAAGGATGGTGCAGACAGTTAGCGCGTCTTGAATCAGCTATTTGGAGCAAAGTGGATAATAAAACTTAAACATTTTTTTATTGTTTAATGGGTCACCCCTTTCAACAGTAAGTGTTAGTCCTGCTTATTTTTAAAAACAGCTACGTCCAGCCTGCACAGAGAACTTACATCGGAAGTTATTCCTTATGCTAGTTTATGGTCATTACTTTTTCCTCATTTATTCCACAAAAGACTGTCTTTTATTAGCAACTATGAAGCTAAACCCCACAGTGCACTAGTTTTATAAATGAGATGTTGGTGAGACGAGCACGACAGGTTCGGAGGGAGGCGGGGGGCGAGGCATGGCACTGCCATGGGGACCTGCTGGCACGGAGAGCACCCCAAGGGCCGTGGGCCTCGGAAACAGCATCGGCGAGCTCTTCTCCACGGCCTTGCTGCTGTCTACTCGGCCCCTTCAGGGACGGCCAGGGCCGCAAGGCCCAGGGGGCAATCGCTCCTCTCTGAGGAGGACAGAAAGAGAGGGAGTCTCTGGGCTCTCTTACCACCGTTCGCACAGACGTGACCTTGGCAAAGGCTTCCCCATCTCAGACTGGAAAATTACTTTAGCAAGAGAAAAGGTTTTAAAAATGTCAAGGAGTATAATAGTTCATTATTAGTTCACCTGCTCCCCCTCCTAAATTCCTGTAGTTTGTGTTTCATCTGTTTGCACAGAGACAGGGGGTGTGATTTGGGGGTTTGGAGAAAAGGGGCCTGAGGAATGGAGATGGGGATAAAGGGGAATGGGGCACCTTCATATGAAAAGTTTTTGCAGCGATATTAGGCTGTCTTACAATGATCTTGCATTGCTTATTTGTAATTACCATTCAAAATAAGAGAAACAGATTATTAAGGGGATACCTAAAAAAACGAGGAAGATATATATTAGAGGCCACATTAAAACTAACTTTTTGGAGATAATAATAAAGTACAGCATAGAAAATATAGTCAATAATATTGTAATAACCATGAATGGTGCCATCTAGGTCCTGGAAATGTCAGGGGGCCACTTTGTAAAGCACATGATTGTCTAACCACTATGCTGTCCACCTGAAGCTAAGGCAAAGTAACACTGAACATAAACTGTAATGGAAAAGGAAAGTCTTTTTAAAAAAGAGGTATGAAATGGTGAGAAAACTTCTGTACCAACCCTGAGAATCTGCTTCGCTGCTACTACTGTGCTTTTAACTTTTAAATTCAGTATGATGCCTGGAAGTCTATTTCTTTTCCATATATTTTATGACTTATTGCTACATGTATATGTATAAAATATAACATTTTTTTATATTCCCATGGATGTTATAACATATAGATACACATATGTTAAATGTATATAATAGAACATTTTATGATTAACACTGGAAAATGAGTTAATGTTGACAATAGCCAATTAATGCTAATCCAGGTACTAACTATAAACGAAAGCCAATCTGTCCCGTGTGTCTGCACAGTAAAGCACACACTGGCCAATATTTCCAGTGAGCTGCCTTGGGAGGATTCCTCACGGACGTGCTGGGCATTAGCCAATTAATACTGCTGAGGTCAACACTGACCTTGGTTCACATTTATGCTATCATGCACACAGGTTAAGGGAAACTGGTACTGAGTCATTATCCAAGGCTAATTCCAGTACGAACTGGTTATATTTGATTTATTGCATGGATACAGAATGTACCTCCAACCCTGGCCAGAAATTCCCTAAATTCATGTTGCTGGCCAAAGAGATCTGAGATAAATAGGCGTGAATTACGAGTCTACTGTAAGACAATATAAAGTTCATAAACCAGGTGTGAACTCAATCACTTGGTTAGGTATATATGGACAGATATTTACAGGTATAAATTTTCTTTAAAAATTGGAACTAAAATATATCAGAGAATTGAATTTTTTTCTTTTTGTGTTCTTTCAGGTCAAAAGTCACTTCTGTCTTTTGTTTAAGAATATAAAATTACACTATGTTTAATCTGGTTTATCCATAAAAATCATTGTTTTTCTTATTTTTGAAATAAAATACCTAGAATTGAAATAAACACATAGGAACATTTCCAATGTGGGGGGGGGGGAGACAAAATGTCTGGAAAATTATCCTCTTTCTACTGAATTAACAAAACCTGTAAACTTTCTACATATATACACCTATTTCTAAATGTGAACATTTTCAAAAGTGTCCCTTTTCCCTTAAATACATTTATCCATGTGCATCTAAACACATACTCATTTATCTTAGAATTCTTATTTCTAGTTAAATCACCAAGGGGCGTAAACATTGCAAAACTAGACCAGGGTGTTCTCATTTATTATTGAAAGGACAGAATGATCTCCAGCCACATCCATACACCACAGACTCAGACCCAGGGAAATGTTGCAAGGATTTGCTCAGTTACCATGAGCAAGGAGAGGGGCAGAAAACGACTCACAAGATTCAAAGGGTTCTTACTCACCAAACAAATTAAAGCATGGGTTAGCCAACTGAGCCAACTGTCCAGAAAGGGCGGACTGTGATAAGGCCAATGTTAGGCAAGTCCCCTTCTTTGCAGTGGGTCTTGTCGGCCTCAGAACTCCTTTCCGTGAGCTGGAGGAGCGAGGCGGCTGAGAGAGCTGACGGAGGGAGCTGAGCCCCACCGCCTCACCTCCCCAGCTGCAAGGCAAATGGGCAGGGGTGGGCGCAGGGGGTGGTCACGAATACCTGGCTGAAGCAGGGGTCAGAGCAATCAAAATCATCCTGCCCTTCTCTGCACTAAGGCCTGTTTAAATGTACATCTCCTGGCTCCAGGATGAACTCAAAACCGCCAGCTCAAAATATGTGTGATGAACCTCTTCACGGTTTCATAGTCTTCAGAAAAAGTATGAGACAGAATCTTGAATATGCAAAGGTTGTCTGTTCTGGTATGGCTAACCACATACTCGGAAACTCTAATCAATTAAATCGAATCACTCTTTACTACTAATTTACTTTTCTTGAATACAAAGATTAGTAAGACATAATTGAAGTCCATGTAATACATAATTATTTTTCCAAATATGTGGTCCGGACCTCACTGCTATGGACCAGAAACCATAGGCAATTCACGGCCCGGCCTAGGGAGGGACACATCTCCTCACCAGACCAGCCAGGCGGTCAGTTGTTCCTCCACATCCCCTGAATCAACCAACATGCTGGGTAAGACTTTCTTGCTTGGTTGCCAGCTAGAGAAAGACCACAGAAACTAGCACAAGGCTCCCCTCAGAGGCAGAAGCAACACAGAGGAGACAGGAGGGACCCGAGAGTGCCGCCCCCCCAACCCGAGCCTCGTGAGCAGCCCAAGTGTGATGACTTGGAGGAGCGGCCGGGGCAGGAGGAGGCGCAGGCGCGGGTAAGCCAGGCCCACGCCCTGAGCTCCAGGGCAGGTCGAGAACAACAGCCACGTGCTCATCCGCCGCCATGGCTAGAAGCTCCTGGGCCACGCGAAGCATCGGACAGGCACTGCAACACGGTGCTGGAGAGCGTGAGGGAGATACGGACCAAGGTCCCCAAGAGCGGCGAGGGCAAGGAGTCCTGTCTCCAAGATGCTCCTGGGAGGGGCAGCCATCATCACACCCTACAGAACCTACAAATCCCAGGCAAGTACGGGCCTCCTCGCCACCATCAGAAATCACCCCGGTCCTGCAAAGACCTGTCCTCAGTTATGTGAATAATAGTCCTGTGGGGTTTTTCCCCCTAAATAAACCAATAAGTTTCTAAAAGAAAGAAAAGATGGGAGGAGAGATGGCTGGAAGGACAGGAGATAGAGAAGGGGAAAAAAGGGAAAGGAATGCACTGGCTTAATAAAAACAAAACGTGAACAGGACAACCTTGGGGATGACTGGTACCAGGGACCCAGGGACTGCAGAGATGCTACCCGGCATTTTTTCTTGTGATTCTTCTGTCTGCTTTCCTGCGTGGTGGTTTCTTTTGGACCAGCACTTCCATTCGGCGTGATGGCTGGCCACCTGTAGCTTCGGATGTATTTCCTTATGATTTCAGAAACCCAAATCTCAAGCTCTGGTATGAACAATCTCTTACTGTCCTGGTTTGTGGCAGGTGCCCACCCTGGGATGAATCTCAGTGGCCAAGGTTTCATAAGCAGTCAGCAGCTCCCAGAATAGAGCGTGGCCAAGAGCAGATGCCAGAGAAGAGAAGAGAAGAGAAGAGTGCTGTGTCCAGGAAAAAAGCAGGATGCTGTGAGGACAAAGCAGAAAATGCCCAGCCTTCCCCACTCAACCTATAATGTTTACCAGATTCCAAAGACATCTATGACTTAAGAATGGAAAGGACAACAGAAGTCCACGGTTCTAGCATTCCCGCACTGTCTCTTACTCTGGGGCTAAAAGGGGCCTAGACAAATTAAGGGCGTGTCCACAGGAGTGATGGCATTAGCGGCTGGACCTTACAAGGCGCGGGGAAAGGAACCAAAATACACCCCACAAAATGGAGGGCCAAAGGCCTGTGGAGGGAAACGGACATCCCTTTCACGCCCACGAAGGAGCATATTTACTCCGTGTTGCCTAATTCCGGGGGTCACAATGGTGCCTACAGGATCAAAAGGTGCCATGAGGAAATAAGGCAGCCGGACGTTAGCAAAACCATCATGTATGCACAATGATTATAGGCAAGCGACACATGGCTCCAGCACGTGGAAATCCAAAGGCAGGGAGGCCTTCGAAGCCTTGTAGGTCTGGTGTCCCATTGAAGGACTCAGTCCCCACTCAGGTCCTGATAATTATCATCCCATGGGAATGTGGGTGCAGTACTAGAAAATCTTTCTCATTCAAAAAGAGCTGGAAAACCTCATTTTTATGCGAAGTCTCTTAGTTTTTTCAATGATGGCTAATTATTTTTTAAAACACCATGTGTGCCAAACAATATGATTTTGAAAGAGAACCCCCACAAGTGCCCCCCCCATTGGAAATATCTGTTCTAGAAAGTAAAACTGGAACCAGTTTTATAACTTATATGGACGGTAATAACTAGAACTCTCCCATTAGGATGCAAGAGATGCTTTGACAGGCACTATCTGGATGCAGGTAAATAAAAGCTGAAGGTTGTTATTAAGGAATATCATGTGAACCCTGCATGAGGTGATCTGACTAGCCCATACCAAGTCTACAGATTGAGATTTTTGAAATGAGTTCAGAAAATGTTCCTCTCTGAGAGTCTCAAGGAGGACAAGACAACATTTGAGGACTAAATAACCAACTTTGGATTTGAACACGCTGCTGAAAGAGGCAATGAAAGAGACAGCGGAGAAAGCCAACAGAGCACAATATTTCTAAGTGCAGGCACGACCACACAGAAGATACAGGTCACGTGTCCTGGCCACGGATTGGATTTAAATGGATATAAATCCAAAGCTCTTTCTGTCTAGTTACAAAAAAGGTTTCCTGGCCCTGTGACGTGGTTTACGATGTTTGGAATGAAGAGAGTGTGGTTTTGGGGGCTGTGTGATCTGAATTCTCATCCCGGTCTGTTACTCATGAGTCACGTGACCATGGACAAGTCACCTTCCTCTCCAAAAAATGTGAATGACTTACCATCATGTCAAATTCAATTCTGCCAAGATGGTCTCCCCCACTTTCCTTTCTTCTCCTGCTCCCTTTCTTGATTTCCCCGCGCCAAGGGACACAGCAAAATGTGGCCTCTCCCTAGACTCCAGTGGCCTGTCGTTTGCCCACTATCACACAAGGAAGGTCCCAGAAACAACAGCATGAGCGATGACCTAAAGAGGAAGTCTGTTCCTGGGGCAGGAGGAAAAAGTAAGGCATTTCCACTGGAACCCACAGACAACAAAGCCCCAGGTAAGAAGGCAGGTCTATTTGCTGAGGCACAGGTCTCAGGAAGGTGTGTCCCCTGGGCAGGACGAAAGCCCAGCCCAAGCTCAGAAATCGCCTCTACAGGGGCCTGAGAAGACCTGAGACAGGGCCACCATGCTCTTCCCATTTCTGCCTGCAGGATTCTGGGCCGGGGGAGGTTCCGTCTTCCGGCTGCAGCTCTGTCCCTCAACCCTCTCTGAAAAGTGAGTAGCTCTATGTCGAATCATTTGTAGCTGCCACACTCAACCGTCACATCAGCTATGCTCTCACACGGGAAAAGGGGACCCATATTTAAAAAGCAGTTATGAGAGTCTTAGCATTGACAATGCGTGGCCTGGACACATTTAATAAAGGGGATACGGTTGACATAACCTTAAAATCTGTTTAAATGCGGTATACATCAAATCTGTCTGCAAAATTCATTTCCCTTTCTGCTGAAAAATATGAAAGATGCCTTGAGACTGAAGTGCTTAGTTAGTCTGGGAGGTTGCGCTATTTCTCCTAGTATTCAGAAAAACTATCTGTTTAAAAAAAAACTTTTTCAGGCAATTAAGATCACACAAATAGTTCTTGACAAACAGTTACCAGTAAAATGTTTCTGTCTTTCTCGTAGATTTGTTCAATAATGTATCCATACATTATTTGGCTAATAACTAATTAATAATAAACAATTCCTGCATTTAATTATGAGGTAGTTTAGCACAGTGAACAAATGCCTGGCCTCTGGATTGAAATCCCAGCTCCACCACCTACTAGCTGTTAAGTTTCTTTTTTCTTGTAAAATTTTTTTATTGATTTTAGAGACGGAGAGGGAGAGAGAGAGAGAGAGAAAGAAACTGATTTACTGTTCTACTTATTTATGCATTCATTGGTTGCTTCTTGTCTGTTCCCCGACCAGGGATCAAATCCGCAATCCTGGCATATCAGGACGATGTTCCAACCAACTGAGCTACCCGGCCAGGGCCTCAGTTTCTTAGCTTCTGTATAGTTTCCTCATTTATAAACTAGTAAACCTGTATGACAGGGTGTGGTGAGGATTCAATAACATACTATATGTAAGTCAGTGCCTGACACACGGGCTATTATTATTATCATCTCTTATTTTATAAAATCCATTTGTCCCCTAGATGGTTGCAAAGCTACTTCCTCTGGCCCCAGGCTCCGTACTATTTGGAACTATTTGGAACTATCTGGAGCATTTCCTACACCAGCAGCAGGAGTCTAGTTGGGGAAGGCAGTGCATTCTTAAATATAAGAACGAAACAGCAAGGTGGAAGTAGGTGCAAGCCTCCGTGTCCTATAATTAATAGTAATAATTAAATGCATAAATTAGAAACTGCACTGAGTATGCTTCAAGAGCAGGTCACCCATATAACCTGTTCATGAAATCAGAGAGCTACCCACTCAGGTGGCTTTTGTCACAGCTACATTAAATTTGCATCTGGTTTAGATTTCCACACTAGATGACGCTTCTAATCTGTGCTTTGGGTTAAGGCCCAGCTCCCAGTGTGGACAGAGGGTTACGAAGGAGGAGGCTGTGTTATCAGAAAGCCGGGTGGGACAGAGTTTTGACGTAAGCATGGGGTGCCAGTTCTCCTGCGTCTGGAGCCCAGGCCAAAATCTGCCCCCAGTTATGCCTGCACAGCTTTCACTGACGTCAGTGGGAACTGTGCTCGTGTAACAGGAGGCAGAAATTTGGCTCTTTGGCTCTAATGGAATTAAATGCCAAAAGTTTTGCTGACTCAGGTTGCAAATTTAAACCCCAGTGGGTCAGGAAAATGCAGAACACTGTTCTGTTGGCATTGTCATCTTCTGCACAGGTCATGTAACGAAGGAGTCCCGACTTTCGAACCTGGAAGTGCCTGATGCTCTTGTGCGTAGGAGTTGTGTGTGGCCTCCCATTGCAGTGAGACCTTTAAGAGCGACTCCCACACTGTGCCTGTGGCTTCAGATAAAACCCTTACACACAGTCCTAAGTCACTGTCAGCTGCAGGGTCCCACTCCTGGTCTGGGTTTTACCAACAATGATGAAATCAGTCAGCGGTGCAGGACAGACTCCTCTCCCCACCTTAGGTGACTGAAGAATTACGTAATGAGATTTAGGGGCTTGGCATTCTTGGAGTATTCCGCCTGAGTTTCAGTCTAATTTATGTTCAGATACATCCATAGCTTTGTCTTAATATTTGTGTGGTTTTTAAAATTTAATTTAATTTCATGCAATGATGTTAACAATTGGATCTCCCAGAACTGAGCATCTGGCAATAAGTTCCTGAGTGGTAAAACATAATTCAACAGAAATATTAAACTATGCCAATGGCAAAAAAAAAGAAGAAGAAAATAAAAAGAAGAAACAAGCTTAGCTAAGCACAGAGACGTTTCTGGTTCCTTTAACCAGCTATTTCAAGTTCTGTTTTCTGTTTTGGGTCCAGCGAAGAGGGCTTTCTCTTGAACTCTTATTTAGATGGACATATGCCTAAGTGTGTCGCCATGCTCAAGTTTCCCTGTGGGCAACATGACCTAGGAAAGCCTTCATGGCCATTTGTCACTTCTCATTCCCCCTCTTTCAGGGGAAGAGTATATTACATAAATGGTAAATTAGGGGGCAAGAGCAGAGCACATCTAAGCTCTCTTTCTTTGGTATCTTCCTGTCTGCACAGAGCATTATTCTGCTTTGTTCCCATGCTATAAATTTTGTCCCCAAGAAGGGAGGCAGCATTGCCTGCGACTGAGGATGAAGCCTGTTCTATTCAGGAGATCAGTACTCACAAACGCATCATCCCCAAACCATGTTCTTCACAGCGGCTTCAGGAGCCACAGAGCTGCCATCTTGATATCTGTCAGCCTGGCATCTTAACGAAGGGGTTAAGAGTTGACGGACAAGTGACAAGAAGTTATTAGCTAATATCAGGAATTGAAAAATTAAAAACAGACAGACAAAGAATTGCTTAGAAATAGGAAAGCGAACATAAAGGGGGAAAAAAGGAAATTGGAAGTGGTTGCCCTAGAAAATCGGATTGAGGGGGTGAGGTGGAAAGGGTGATGTCGGGTAGGGAGGGCAAGGGCCACTGTCCTCACTCTCCCTCAGCATGCCACCGTGTACCAACATGTGGTTAACAACACATGGTTTCCCACTTAACCCATCATGGAGCTGTACCATCAGAGTGGGGTGGGGGGGGGGACGGGACATGAACAGATGTTCTCCAGTGTTTTTCAAATTGCAAGTCGCAGCTGGTTAGCATGTCATGAAGTCAATTTATTGAACTGTGACCAACATTGTGAAATGAAATACAATGGATAGATCAGAGGGCATTACTGGATCACAATATAAAATATGTTTTTATATTGTGTGCTATAATAAAAAATGTTTCAAATCAGTGCCCTCGACCAGTCTCCTCAACCGTAACACCTATTTTATCCACCTAGCTAAGTGGTTCTAAAGGAGACCACGCAGATGACAAGTCTGAAAACTACGAAGTTCAAACTGCATTTAGGGTATCGTCTCGATTGCATTATCATCATCATCATCATCATCATTATCATTATTATTATTATTGGGAAATGTCTGAGCCAGCTGACCTTTAACTTTGCACAGCTCTTCAGCATGGAAGCAGCCAGAGTGCCAGCTCCTCCCCACACCCACACTCTTCGAAGAGGCTACCGCGTCCACCTGGGGTGTGGGCCACGGCCTCTGATCGTGGCACCTTTAGGCTACAGGGAAGGATGATGGACCTAGCAGCCCTTAGGTTTAGTTATACAAACTGAGATCCAAATTTAGCCAATTATCCAACTTGAAGTACATTATTTCACTTCCCAAAGTCTCAGCATAGTTTTATTACTGCCATCACCCCAAAAAATCATTTTTGTTTTATATTCTGGAAACACAGAGAAAAAAAATTCCTCACTCTCACGGGAGCACCTGTGGGGCTACTGAAGAGACAGAAATGCGTCCTGAGCCAGGGGAGGGCGGGAAAGGAGAGAAGACCCGGTCTGAGCCGGCTCCGCATCCACCGAAGCACGGCCTGCGCATGGTGCCAGGACAGCGGCGGCACGGGATGCTACGCCCAAGCCCTGTGAGTTCCATGGGCCTACGCTCCAGCTTTGGATACGGTTCTCATCCTCAAGTCTCACATCTGGCTATTTCCAGTCCCACACACTTGGCCCCCTGGGGGGCTCCCAGCTTGGTATCCACCAGTGTCCTGTGGCCTCCCAGCCACACCCTTGCCCAGAACAGGAGAGCCTGGGGTCGGTCATGTTTGACAAGGGCTGAACTTCAGGACCGCAGACCTCAACTCACGCTCTGGCTCTGCCACTTTGCCATGGGACCTTTGCTAACCCACATCATCTCTCTGATCTTACTTTCCTCCTTCAATGAGAAAGGATGAAACCAAGCAGAAGATCAAAAGTCAAAGTGTAGCTGAGTAAGAACTTGGCAATATTTGCTTTTCCCAAAATGGAATAATGTTAATGGGGGCAAAACAAATAATCGCTGCAACATTTTAAAAAATGGTTCAGGTAAATAAAAGTAATAATAATTACTCTTCATTTTTATGATGATCTTTACTACTTATATAAAAAGCAACAACCTTGGTTTACCTCAAGTATACTTCTTATCAATTCAAATACCTTCCTTTGACATTCGTCACCTGTCTCCATCTGGCTCCGCCTACATTTTTACTTTATTTTCCATCATCCCCCCAGCTCTGCTCATCCAATGCTGTGGTCACACTCAGCCTCAGCATTTTCCAAACACATCAGACGTGCTAATCCCATGCTTTTGCTCACGCACACAAACATCTTCATCTCTCCCCATCTCCGCATCTGTGTTTGAGCGCAGCCCAGACATCACCTGACCTGCGAAGGCCGCTCCCAACTCCTCCCCCGGTGAACCACCTTCACCACCTCGGGCCTCCCACAGCACTCAGTCCACACAGACAGTGTAGGATGAGCCACGGGCCATCACCACGGTTCTAGTTCCTCCCATTAGAGTCCCGGGGGTGTCCAACCTTTTGGCATCCCTGGGCCACACTGGAAAAAGAGTTGTTGACTTGAGCCACACATTAATTATACTACAACACAGAATCACAAAAAAATCTCATGATATTTTAAGTAAACTTCTGATTTTGTGTCGGGCTCTATTTATAGCCATCCGGAGCTGCATGTGGCCCACGGGCCACAGGTTGGACACCCCTGCTCAGACCGTCAGCCCCTCGAGGGCGAGGACTATCCCTCCTCTTCCCCGTGTTTGAGCCTCCGGTCTTCCCACTGTGCCTGGCACTTGGCCAGCGTGTAATAAAAGTCTGATCAGAGGACAAAGTTACACCGACTCCTCAGGGTTTACAGCCTTCGACAAGATTCACCTTCTCCTGCAGGCGGCAAGGCCAGTTAGTGGCCCAGCCCTTGCGAGTCACAGGCAGAGCCAGCACTTGCGATCATGTTGTGAATCAAGTGCCAGGCTGGACAGACCAGCATGCGGTCTCCAGACACTGTGCAATAAGTAGGGCAGCCTCTAGTTTGGACTAAGATGCGTGGTAACAATAAAATAATCCTCATTTGGGGGTGTTGGGATTCTTGGGATCCAGGCAGACCGTGCAGTGACGCTAAGGAGAGAGGTCAGGTGTCCTGAGTCCTTCGGACCTTCCCACCGCCATCGCAGTGCAGGGCCCTTGAGACAGCAGTGAGCGCTGACGGAGCCGCTGGTTCCTGACGCCCGTACTGGTTACTCTGGGCCCTGGCCGCTTCAGACAAACACGTACACAGAGCAGTCTGCCCCTCAGTGCTTCCCCATACCCTGCCACAATGCACAGGGGATCTTGGCGGGGAGCGCAGAAGGGGCAGAAGGTGGAAAAGGGGCAGGGAGGAAGGATGAGGACGGGGGAGCTGAACCCTTGGATCTCCTTTGACCAAGCAGACACAAGGCAGGTGGGACCTCTTCCACGCTGCGTTTGAACAACCATGCTCCATCCACAGAGTAGAAACAACTGGTCGTATTTACCAAGGGCTTACAATGGGCTGTGCACCAAGACAGGTACTTTACATCTTGAACATAGGCAAAGACATAGCATTGTCGTCCCAGTTACTCGGGTGAGAAAACTGAACCTCGGAGATTTAGGAACTGGTCCAAGGCCACACCGCTAGTTAGTGGCAGGGCCGAGACTCACGCCCAGTCTAATTTCAAAGTCACTCTTTTATCCCTCTCCACCCTGTTTTCAGAGATTTTAACCCTATTTCCCAAATTTCAGCCACATTTTTCTTCTATAGATACTTATAAATTAATTTCATGGAAAGGCTAGAGATTCAAACATGGAGGGAAGGAGGGATAGTCCCTACCTCCGGGGGCTGATGGTCTAATGGGGAAAACATTATATAAACACATATATATATGTGTGTGTGTATATCTGTATGTATCTGTATATCTATACCCACACATAGATCTACAGATAACATCTCCAACCCTCATAACACCCCATGTTTTCATTCACATATTATAGGATAAAGCTAAAACATCCCTAAGAAGTAATAGCCTACAACCACCCAACCGACTCTACCATTCACTCTGATTTTAAATAACTGGTAAGATGTCTATAGACGTTTAGTTACTCAGGGAAATGAGAGTGACCTGGGCCTGTTTCTAGCCACATAGAATCTTTGGAGAAAGAACAGTATCATACACAGAAGAAAGAAGAGAACCGTCACATGAGGCTTCCATATCTCCAAACATACTCTTCCCGTGCACCCTTAACACAGGATTCAAAAACAGGTCTTTCCATTATCTCTGTTCAGCTGCCTAAAATCCCAGGCTGAGCTGCATTCAGAAGAGGCCTCTTAACACCAATTTGGAATCTGAAGCCTGGGTGCTACTATTCTAGACCCAAAAACCTTTTACCGTTTAACCCCTACATGTCCCTTTACTACCTCTCCTGTGTTATTCACACACATATCCGACCCCCTACTTGACCCCACTTTCCCTGGGGAGCAGGAACCACATTATGTATCTTTGGCCATGCCCAGTCCCCGCGCAGGCCCGCACACACACTCAGCCTCAATAAATGCTTATTAGAGTCAAACCAATAAACTCCTGGGAAACTGCCCCCACCTACCCAGTTGGTCAGTGTGTGTGGGGAACAGGCCATGCTTATGCTGTGAACACTGCCCAGCCCTGGCCACCCACTTGGCTCACCGACTTCTCATGTGTTAGTGCGCTCTTGCCCAAAATCAGGGTTGCAGGGACTGGAGAAATAATGGAATTTTAAAAGAACAACAAATGTTCCCAGGGTACTTAGCTCCTCTAGGGTTTCTTATAACTAGATTGCTAGTCATGGATCAGAACTTTTTCCTCAAAAATTCCCCAACTTGCTTCCCAGTTAGATTCTGATGAACTGGCCATAGCAGCTAAGGTCAATGTGAACTCCGACAGAGAACAGTAGCTGGTCATCGGCTCTTCCAGGAATGAAGACTCCACGGTAATTGGGGTAGCCTCGGAGGCAGAAGTGGACATTTGAAAGCTGCAGGCTCTCTGGAAGCCACTGGAGCTGAAGCATGTTTCCAAAGGGATTCATGTAGGTAATGGCTGCTGGGTAGCCTTTGGTCAAGATGGCCTTGACCAGACACCCAGCCCCTGTGCACGCTGAGAGCTGTGTTTTCAGAGTTGCTTGTTTTGCAGATTCTTAACGAGTACCTGCATCCGCATTTTCTGAGGCATGCGTTTAAATGGTCAGTAGCAAATCAGCTGGGTGGGTGGGGGATTTGTCACGTCTCTCCTCCTCAGGTTTGTAGAGGGGCTATTGGCCATTTCCTCCTTGTCTTTGGGCTCCTCCCCTCTCCCCTTCTCCAGATTTGGTTCACCCTCAAGTATTTCTTCTTTATTCAATATTCAGTATGTCCGCCCTGCACCACTCCTTCTACTCACAAACATGATTAGGATGGCTAGAGCCTCTTCCCTCAAAGGTGTCCCGCTTGGTTACTGGGACTGGATGAACACATAACCCAAGTTGGTCCCATGAGATTCACGCCCAAGATATCCCAGAATTAGAGCATCCGGGGAGTGCAAATCCTTTTCCCACTGGACATGAAGTTAAGAAGACAGGCTCCAAGTCCGGAAACGATGGTAGTTATCCTGTCACCCCAAGATAGAGCCTGCCTTTGAAAACAGAGCCAACAAACAGAAAACAGTCAAGAAAAACCAAATTCTGATGACATCTGTGTGAACACTGGGATCCAGTTAGCCTGAAGCCATCTCTGAAGTTTTAGGTACATACGATGATAAATTCCTTTTTTTATGTTCGTGACAATTGGATTTTAATTTTCTTCACTCTCTCACAATCAAGAGAGTCATGAGCAAAATAATAACATTTAATTAGTAATTGTAGAATGGAAAATGACTGACGAGCTAAGTGACTTACCCAGAGTCTCTGTGGTCGAGCTGAATCTATATGCCAGGACTTTAACTCATAACAGGTCTCGCCGCTATAGCAAACTCTCATCTAATGAGTTCAGCAATATGCACTGTAACTGTCATTATTTCGCTTAGGGAAGAAAAGGATTTGGACTAATGGTTTTCATCATGATTAAAGGATTTTTCTGAATTGTGTAGAACGAATTTTTCTGAATTGTGTTTTCTTTTCCTCCCATGGTACGAGAGTTGGTTCCAGTGAAGAAAAGAGAATTTCAAAGTACCAGAGTGCTGAGGCACTGTGGCCAAGGGAATGAATAAAAACTCTTTATTTTGAAATTAATTGGAAATATGTAAAGGTCTAGCCTTTCAAAAACATCCATTCTGTGTTCAGGGTCACGGCAATATAAATCATAGCCTCGACTTCGTCTTTACGCCCCAAAGCCGTAATTAAAACTGATCTGCCACCATCATTAAGTCAGTTGAAGACGATAAGATGATTCGTCAGCTGACCGCCCTCAGCGACGGGCAGCTGAGGGAGTCTGCTTACTCAGTGCATTGCCAGTGTGTTAAACCGCCGTCTGTCTTGTGAAAACCTTGCCCTGGCCCCACTAGAAGTCCCCAGTTAGATATAAATTTAGATCCCTGTGAGTTGGACAGACAACTCTGCCTCAAAGCTGCCACCTGGCCTCACCCCAGAGCTGTGTGTGAGTCCCCGGCTCACGGGGTGGCCTGATGACCCAGTTGCCGAAAACGTGCTATTGTCTGTGTCTGTGTCTGGGTGTTTTAAAATTTCAGAGCTTAAATCAACCTATGAAATATTCATGGGGATCTAAAGCAGTGAGTAAGCTAACAGCTTTCTTATGGGAATATCAATATTCTTGGAGCCAGTCTTAATCCAATATTTAGAAAGCTTCTCTTCCCCTTTGTCACGTTGGGTTCAGACTTATTTTCAGAAACCCTCCGCCCCTTCATGGCCCTGCAGGATGGACGGTGGCAGGTGGGCCTAGGACAGAGTGAGATGACAAGAGGGTGGCACTACCGGGTGTAGGTGCGGGTCGCTGATGCGGTGCATCCAGGAGCGCAGTTCAGCGCCGACACCGCAGGAAGCTGGAGAACACAAGCACAGTCGGGGAACTGGCTTCAGTGTTTTCGTCTGGTCCGTGATTCCAGGTGTGTACGCAGGATTTTCCTTCCTGGCGAGAGCCAGAGGGAGGGGTGGAGAGCGAGAGGGGGAGGGGAGGTCCTCGCCAGTGTCATGGAAGGAAGTTACTGCTGGAGAAAGAAAACATTTTCTTTCATCCATTCTCTGTCACATGCGGGTGCCCCACGAGTGTCCAGAGAGGTACAGGATGAGCATCCACGAAGCAGACCTGGCCCGGCAGACGGCTGGTATGCCACGCAATGACCCCTGCCTGTCCCCTTCCCCACCTGGCTCTTCGCGCCTGCGTACCTCCACTCCCCACCAACCACACGCCTGCCCTTAAGGTGGGGTGGAATTCTACATTCTCCTTTTCCCTCCTTAGCCTCTCCGTTCAGACTGCCAAGAAAGGGGCCAGTTCGGATGGTGGTTTCCTGAGGTGGGGACCTGTCCCTCAGGACTGGAATAAGGCCTGCCAGCTCATTCCGGGTCTGCCTGCCTAGAAACCATGGAGCAGCCTTCTCCCCAGGGTTGGTCTGTGTTACTGAGGCTCATGCAGAGCGGCCCTTTCGGGCGCCCCAGGAGCTGGGGCGGCAGAGAGACTTCTTGGAGACTGGTGCCCAGAGCAGTACTGCCAAGCCAAGCTGGGAACTGAGGAGGCCCAGTTACAGGCATGGTTGAGAGAGCTAGGTGTGGGCAGGCCGGCGGGGGGAAGGGCTGCTCTCCACACCCTCCCTCTCCCACCAGCTGGCTTCTCTCCAGCAAGAGTCAGTGAGCAGCAGTGTTCAAGCTAGGCCTCAAAGGGGGTCAGTCGGCTGGAAACCCTACCCTGTGGCCAGGAGGAGGTGGAAAGGGGCCCCTAGCCACGGGTACTTCCCTGGGTATTTCTCTTCCGAAGGCTAAGTCTTCAAATCCAGGCTCGAGAAAATAATGTTTTTTAACTTTCTGTGCTTTGAGGTTGATGTGCTGTGAATCTGGGGAAGAAAGCGATGGCAGTCAGTTTCACAAATCAAGTCATAATGCTGAGGCTTCCTGACCACAGGGCTTGGAAGAGGGAAGCTTCTAGCTTCAGTGAGGGAGCAGGGTATTTGGATTCTCCCTGGAGAAGCTTGAACCATGTTCGGTGCTGAGTAACACAGGTCAACCAACAATGAGAGGTGCAAGGAATACAGAGGTCGTAAGAGGACACTCTCTTTTTCAGGACATGTCTGAGTCAGTTGACTCCACAATCACTCAGCATGCATCTACAGGAACCCCTGAGGGTTCTCGAGCCCACCAACCTGGAACCACATCACCTGCTTGTTAGTCTGGTATGCACAGACTCTACTGTACAATTGTCTTACAATGACAAAGGCCAAAGAATCACCACTTCCTTTTTTTTCTATGACTCTGCTAAGTACTTAAGAGATGCTACTCCCACCATCCACCCACCACAACCCTCACAGAAAGCTCAGAAAGCCAAAAGCAGCTGGATCCAAACAGATGGCTCTAATGCTGCCTTACGTTCTCTCAGAACCTGGCTCTGGTGCTTTAGTTTATACGCTGTGTGACCCTGGAAAAATTACTTCACCGCTCTGTGCCTTAGTTTCCTCATCTTCAAAATGGAGATGATATTAGCACTTATTCCTTGCAACAATTAAATGAGATAATATATGTAAAGTTTTCTGGGAGGCATAGTAAATACTACCGGTGTGGTAGCTAATATTATTACTATAATAATTATTATTGTTGTCTCCAAAATGTTTGTTGAGCAGAATTCTTGTCAAGTTCCCACAGAGAAAATACCCTTATTGGCTGATTAATGGGGAGATACTGAAGCAGCCCGTCTGCTCTCAGGGCCTCATGTAACTTAGATCTTATCTCGTTCCAGCCTGATTTAGCTACACAAGAGGGACAGTGAAGTGGAACCCCTAAGATATACATGGGGGACTGTGACACCAGCAGGTGTTGGATGAAAGCCAAGTCTTCATCCCTGACCAGAGGGCGAGGCTTTGTCCAGGGTCCCACAAGACTGCCCATCTTTGGGCCCGGAGTCGGCATCCTACGCACGGGGAGCCTGGCCAGTCTCGCCGGCCAGGCTCTGTCCTGCCTAACCCACTCCTCGAGAACTTCCAGATCTCATCGTCCGTACTAAACTGTCTTCTCCGGTTTCTAACTAATTGCTGCCATTGCAATGAAAATGTCTGACACTTCCCTGACACAGTTCGACGCGTGACTGCCCATGACCACCCTGATTTCCACCCCAAATGCCACTCTCTGAGGCTTCCTCAGACAAAGCCAATGACCATCATGCTCTCACACTAGTGACCTGGCCCACCCAGGACCACTGCTCTCGGGTCCCATCGCAATAAAGTATGTCACCTGGGGGTCAGTCACTGGATTTAGGGGAAAATGACAGTCACCGTGGGTTTCTCATTACACTGGGGACCTGAGCTTCAGCTCTTAAATTCTCCGAGTCACAGCGGTGGCACGGAACACAGGGTGCTCGGTGCGCTGGGCGCTGTGTGAGGAGCCAGGACACAGGGGACACGGCAGGCAGAGGCGCTGCTCTCAAGGTTCGCACAGTCTAGATATGAAGCAAGCGCTTGCCGCTATTTTTCAAATCCACTATCACCAGGGCAACCAGGTGTGGGCAAGACTGAGAGGAAGGCCTTCTTGAGAATGTGTTTTTAATATTTTCCCTTTTCTAACTCTTTTAACATAATGCTGGTCTGGTCATCAGAAAAGATATTAGAGGGGAGGGGGATGAGAAAGGATGAAAGCTTTATAAAAATAGTCTTTGCTCCAAAACTTACAAAAGCCCTTTAAAGTCACAGCACCAAATAACTACAGTAAATCAGAAAGTCTAATATCCTGCTAATAGTGAAAAGCTGTACTTTCTGCAAGCCCAGTAATTACTCTCGGCTTCTGTTTCCCGTATCTGTTGCGGGGACCAGTTAGTTATCTCAATGGAAAGAGTTCAGTTGCTTCTCTTTTAACATTTCGCACCCTAATTTTCAGACTTTTAAAATAAAATGAACAAATGGCCATGACTCTTTCTCTCCTCCTTAAAACACTTCCATTTCCCACCTTCCAAAAAACAGCATGAAAAAACATTAAAATTTCTATCACTATTATGAGGAATACGAGATTATTAGGAATACAAGATGTTGGGTTATTTTCTCAACTCAGCCAAGATATTGCCAGATGACCTTTTCATTCATTTAACTTGTCTGGTGAGATTTTTAGAAAGTAAATATGTCTGGTAATTTTTTTCCCCGGTTCCCATCCTGGAGGGTTCCTAATGGCAGGAACTTCTCTAGCCAGGGCTATTCCTGGGTATCAGGAGGATGAAGTGACAGCACACTGGGTTCTTGCCGCTTACTAAAAGAAGTAACCATCTCTCCCCAGCGGAGACCTTCCTCCCGAAAGGATGCACGGGGGCCAGTAACAACGGGTGTCTGGCCAAGAGCAGGGAATCTGGGCTTTTCATTTTCAGTGACACCCCATTAAAAACTCCTCACCTGCACTAGGCTTTTGGTTATTTGTGAGCCAAGTCATACCCACACACACACAGATGTAATCGCTCATTCATTCAATAAATATTTATTGAGCACCTACTCTGCGCCAGCCCTGAGTTAATGACAGCATGGCTCTCTCCCCACGGGAAACCTGCTGCCCGTGTTTTAGATGAGCCACGTGCCCCAGGGGCAGTTTCATGGCACAGCATTCCTGTGCTTTGTTTGCTGTGTAAGTTCATTGTTTTAACTTCAAAATGAAAAATATGGAGAACAGAGAAAAGAACCAAAAGAAAGTTCTCTTAAGATCACCAACCAAAGATGACTACCATGTTTACATTTATTTTCTTCCCATATTTTTATATTCAGTTTGTGTTTTAGTTGTTTGAGTTAGTCATGTTCATACAGCACATATAATTTTCTCTCTTGTTTTTCCCTACTTATCCATACACCATATGCTTTTTCCAAGGGCAAAACCCTGGGGCCCAGAAGAGGTTTCTGACAAGATCGGGGAGGAGGGAGCACCAGCAATCAGTCTCCTGACCTAGACAATAATTGCACTGGCAGAATCTGTCTGATGGAACTGTTTTGGGACTTTGGAATCTACTGAAGTTTTGCAATTTCCAGGAGAAGGCTTGGATGGTACACTGGAGTTAATTTTGGTCAATTTCAGCTCTTAGCACAGTCACAGCTATCCAGAACCCATTCCTAGTCCCATGGCAGAGGGCCATGCATATGTCACTGGAGCCATCTGTACACTGCTTGCAGAAGCCAGGTGGGCAATAAGGAACCATCCCTCCAAACCTTAGGGATTTGTGTTCTGTTCACTGGTTACTGCTTCTAATCACTGAGATGCAGATGAAGAGGCAGGGGGCTACTGCTGTTGCACTTTCTCTCACTGTGGCAAGCCCCCCGCCCCCCATTCAGCTGAAATGATACCCAGGGGATTTAAGGACCTGGTGCTCTCTTTTGCCCCTTCTTCATTTTTCTTTTTCCCCTTTTTGGGAGCCAGACATTAAAGACTAGGATATTAAAAAGCACCTGCATATGTGAGGAAAATTAGAGAGTGACCGTACACACCCAGGGAAAGGTACAAGGTCGGAGAAGCCCCAAGAAGACCCTAAATTTACACCTCAGGGCTATCTGTGGCACGGAGGCAGTGTACAACAATTTTTTTTTAATGAAAACAGCAGTAACACAATAACAAACCCTGGGGTAGAATGAGAATCTGATCTCCAGGTTTACCACATTATAAAATTCAAATGTCCAGTTTTCAACAACAACAACAACAAAAAAAAAAAACACGAGAAATAGAAAAGTATGGTCCATTCAAAGGAAAAAATAGACACTGTCCCTGAAAAAAGACCTAATGGCAGATCTACTAGACAAAGACTTTAAAACAACTGGTTTAAGAAGCTTGAAGAACTAAAGAAACAAAAATATGAACGAAATAGAAATATCAATAAAGAGCTAGAAAACCTACAAAGAAACCAAGGAGTAATTCTAAAGCTAAAAAGTACAAGAGCTGAAATGAAATATTCAGTAAGGGGATTTGAAGGCAGACCTGAGCATGTAAAAGAAAGAATTAGCAAACTTGAGGATAGGGCAATGTAAATTACTGAGTCTGAAAACCAGGAAAAAAAAAACAAAAAGGCTAAAGAAAAATAAACAGGCCTAAGGAAATTATGGGACACCATCAAGTGAACTAACATATGCATCGTGGAAGAAGAGACAGAGGAACATTACTCAGGGCTAAAAAGAAATGAGCAACCAAGCCATGAAAAGACTTGGAGGGGACTTACATGCACACTACTGAGTGAAAGAAGACAGTCTGAAAAGGCTGCAATACTGCATGATTCCAACCACATAATTTCTGGGAAAAGCAAAACTATGGAGGTAGTAGAAAGGTCAGGAATTGGGGTGGGGGAGAAAGGAATAAGCAGGCAGAGCACAGAGGATTTTGAGGGCAATTAAACTATTCTGTATGATATTATAATGTCATTATGTATTTGCCCACACCCATGCACTATATAACACCAAGAGTAAACGCTACTGTAAACCAGGCACCATGCACTTTGAGTGACAATGATTATGTCAATGCTGGTTCAACAGCCGTCAAATGCACCACTCTGCTAGGGGAGGCTGATGACTGGAAACACTGGGTGCAAGTGGGGGCAGAGGGCTGATGGGAAATCTCTATACCCTCTGATCAATTTTGCTGTGGATCTAAAACCGTTCTAGAAATAAAGTCTACTAAAATTTTTAAAACTAAAAATACACACTAAAAAACAGAGGGAAATGCACGAAGCAAATGAAAACCTAACTCTTAGTAACCGCACTGGTGGTAGAAGCACCACTACTAGTGCTCTCAGCCTGCTGCATTTATAAGCACCTATAGCACCGAATCTGAATTAAAAGTATCAAAAGGCACTCATGAGATATCTTATCTTTTAATATATATGAAAATTTCCTAGCTCTGTCCCACTGAAAAGGCAAAGAAACAATTAACTCGCTTTGTGCCTACACTGTGGTTCTGAAGTACCAAATCCTGGTCAAAGAAACCAGGGATTCTTGAAGACATGGCAAATTCCAGGTCTGGAGCAGGCAATGTATAAGATGTACCCAGAACATTTTGTCATATCAGATAGCAAGGAAGTCATGAAAGACTCCAAGGGTCACATCAAAGGATTCAAATGCCAATGGAAGAGGCTCTCAATGGCCAACAATGGGATGAAATGACCTGCAACAGAGAATTATTACAATTGCTTGAAACTCACTGAGTTTGTTGAATATATGCATGAGTAAACAGACACATGAGTTTGTGATAATTAAAATAAAAAGGCATTTTTAGAGGATGATGGAAAACATTCATTATCACAACAGCTGGTTAGTAACAAGAAAGAATGAAGCATTTACTTCACCTTTCTTATCAGAAATGTACCACTGATTAAACAAAATTCAATGAGGAAAAGAGTCTTTTCATAGAAATATTCTAACAAAGTAAAAAAAACAAAACAAAACACAGAACTGTAACATTCTGCAGCTCACAATAAATAGATAGGTCTAGGCACTGAGAATCTGTATCAGCAACAGTAACAGAGAGAGACAACCAAATGTTACATACTTCCATTTCTACACACATCAGTATCACCCATCATCTTGCCAAAGGGATCGAGCCTAAGTCTCAAGCCCCCAAACCAGCTGCCACTTGGCAGGAAACTCGGAGCTGCATCAGGGAAACTCAGTCGGCCCCAACCAGGCTGCAGGGAACTGCAGGTCTGATGCCTTGGGTTCTTCAAAAGATCCGAGGTTTCTGGAGAAGGCTTTCCATGGTAGGATATATTGAGCTGGAACTTAAAAGGCACAGAAAATGGAAGCAGGGAATCAAAATTGGCTTGGAGGGACATGGGTCTCCTGGAACCCAGCTGGAGTTCCTCATCCATTTGTGGGTGGCACCTCAAACCCCTCAGGCCCAAACCAAGAAGTTCAGAACCACCCACTGTCCTCCTCTCCTTAGTTTTGCCCATTTTCCACCGCCCCACACAGGTTCTCACTGTCCCGAGTAACAAACACCTCCTTCCTCATGTTCTTCTTGGTTTAGGCATGAACCCCACACCTGAACAGGCACAATTCTCCGGCTACCTGTAAAAGCTGGAGAGGACGAACCCTGATTCTACGATCAATAGCTCCCTCACGTTCTGAGAGTGCACTATGGGGCCCAAGAAACTGCTAGGGACTGGGGTGAAAACACAGGGCCAGCTCTTGCTCTCTTTCAACCCAAATCTAAAAAAAAAAAAAAGAGAGAGAGAGAAAAAAAAAGAAATCAGTGACCCAAAGCAGTGGTCTCCAGATTAGAAATTAGATCCAGCCAGGATTAGAGGAGACGCCACTTAAAAAAGGCTGGCACAAAAGTGACAATCACAAAGTATTCTTGGAATTGTTGTGTTGTTTTTAAAATGATTGTGTTTTTATTTCACATTTTTTGTTGCTTCTGGTCTCTGGTCCTTTTTCACTGGGGGCTGAACATGTCTCTGGATTTTCTGTTTTTTTGCCTTCGGGGACATGAAGTCTTCCTGCAGGAAAGCATTCTTCACTCAGTTCAGCTCTGATTTCCTTCTCCCGGAATGTCCCGTGGAGCCTAGCGCCAGCCCCACATCCTGAGCTGTCGTGGTCTGATCATTCTCCTCTCCCCTGGACCCGGGGCATGTCCCTCTGGGTTGCTTTCCCAGCTCTCAGGTCTAGGAGGGGCAGGTGAAAAGCATGAATGGAAGTTGAGACATCTTCATAAGAAAACTAAAGAAGAGGCTGTTTCCTACAGCTGTCCACTGCCAGGAGGACAGAGGGGGAACTCTGACCCCTCACTCAAGGAGGCCGCTGGTGGGCAGAGGAAAGAGACAGACACAGATGTCCACATGGGGCCAAATGAGAAGTCAGCACAGGTGAAAGCGAGCCCCACCCGCTCACCCTTCCTTCATCTCCACACCTTCAAAATCGGGATCTTCCTGCTTGGTGCTGGAGCGGGCTGGTTTCATTTACATATCTGTGTGAGTGTCAGCTAACATTTGTACTGGGGAATTTAACCAAACTGAAAGTTGTGCTTCCTGTTAGGGAAATTCCATCGTGCTTTCTGGACAGTATTTGGAGAGCAAAGCCCCTTCCTCGAGCCCACAGAAGCCCCCCTCGAGGGGCCGGCAGCTCCCCCCGCAGAGCTCTGTAGGCGCAGCCCTGTGCGGCAGGGCGCTGCAAGCGTGTTTGTGGCGCTGGAATGTATACTGCGGGCAGCTGCGGCAAGGCCTCTGACGCAGCCGGATGACAGACGCTCCCTCCAGGACATCTGGGAGATAGTGAAGTGACCCCAGGCCCTGCAGAGCCTGGGAGGTGAGAGCACAGCCTCCCCGTAAAACAACCCAGGGCCTTTGGCCCAGTGGATGTTCTCACAAGCAGTCACACTCGGGCCAGTTCCCAAGAAACACCGTAGCCAGCTCCTCTTTTCCTTTTCGAGTGGGAGCTGCTCTCCAGGGCTGGGGGGGAAGTGCGCAACTGCTCGCGTAATCCCTGAAGACGGCACTTCGCAAGGTGCCACCCACAGTAAGAGGCCAGTCCAAAAGCTGCCGCGCCCTCCGCTCCCTGCCGTGCACTGAGTCCTGGGCTATCCTCCATTTATCATCGCAAATGTGTTCACAGGGGCGTCAGAGGGACACGTGAGTTACGGCGTGTGCTTGGATACCACTCACAGAAATAAAAAAGAAAAAGCGGGGGGTGAAGGAGGAACTAGTGCACTCAGTGGATACCAGAGAGAAGTCACAAACGACTTTTTCTTCCTGATAGAAAAGCACTTCTTCAACAGTTAGGCTTTTCAATAGCCACGAGGAGCTGAGGAAAGAGAGGTGTTTTCTGGGCAAAAAGACATGGGCTTATCACGGAAATTAAAGAAGAAACACTTGCCTTTGAGACCAACACAGTTCCTTCCACACTGTGCTGCCCGCCGAGCTGCTGGGTGCATAGAATCCTTGAAAGGGCCTGGAGGTGGGGTTGTACACAGTGGTTAGAACAGAGCTTGAAGTCAGAAGCCTGAACTTCAGTCCTAACGGTTCCGTCTGCTAGCTTCTATAAATTAACAACTTCTCTACACTTCACTTTATTCATCCCTGATATGGGATAATAATCATTCCTATCTTATGGGACTGGGATGAAGGTTTACTAAGATAATGTGCTTAGACTGCCAAGCAAAGTATGAAACAGATAATACGTGCTCTGTAAATACAGTACTGTTATTATTATTATTTATTAAGATAAAGCTTTTAAAGGCTGAATGCCCCAAAGTCCCCATGAGGGACAGAGAAGCACCAGCAGGGGATCGACATCCTTCACCTACCCCCTCCCAGGGAAACGTTTCCTTTTGAGAAATCACACCTGCAAGCAGGAGGGGAGAAGGAAGCTGGCACCTAGGTGGCCACCTCGACCCTTGTAATCAGTGGGCTCACAGATTTTAAAATCAGCTTGTCCTTCCAGGTGAAAGACGAAGGATGGGCCGGAACAAGAGAACACAGGAAGGGCGCCATGCAGAAGCCGCTGCCTCTAGAACTCCTTTCTGTTTCCCTGACCACTTGACCAGCAAGATGGCTGGAGCTGGACACAGGAGTGAACCCCCATGACTCCACTCCCCAGTGCTTGGCCAGGAGGAAGGCAGGCGAGATGGGAGCACATACCTGGAAGGGTGTCCTCAAGGATTTAGCGGGAAGAATTTGCTCAGCTGATGGAAGAGACTTCCTTCCAAACTGACACCCGTCCCTAGCTCCGGGTACACCCAAAGCCACAGGGACTAATAAGCAGAATTGCCTGTGCTGGTTGAACACCCAAGTTTTCTCCCCACATCAGCAAAGCCCGTAACTGAGCCATGGACACCTCAGCCTGAGGTCCCACAGAGGGTAACTCAAGGGAGGAATGCGATGGCCAGGGACATCCAGGATGGAAAAATCTCAGGGGTTTTTGTTAAGCATCACCTTCCTTTCTGGCACTTACTCAGGTGTTCCAAAGGCGACCCCAGCAAAACTACTTTGGAAGCTCCCTGAATCCACAAACCTTGAGATAAATGGAGTTTGGAACTGTCTCTGTCTATCACAGTTTGTCCACTTTACAATGGTCAGCCTCGATTTCATGCCCCCTCCCGCCAGGCCCTCTTGGGTCCCTGCACACAATGCTCTCCTTTTAGTATTTATCAAATCCTTGGGACTTGCACCGTCGACACCCAGTGCGGTTCATGGTACACTGTGGTGGTTTCACAAACACTCATCGAGCAGGCTCCCCTAGCACCAACCATGGGTCTAGCATCTCAGTTGTGAGGCCCAATGGAGAATGTGGTTTGTGCTGAAGCACCTACACCTCTTCCCCCAAACTGGCGACTTTGTAAACTGATCGATCAGATTCGGGAGTATAATTTAGGACCACTTGTGGAACACAGTGAAATGAACTGGCTCAGTGAGAACTGAACCCAGAGCCTGTGCCTCGCAAGCACCTTGCTCCGCTAACTGAGTAAACAAAGTGCTGGCTGCCCGGATCCACCAGACAAGACAGACCAGGTGCCAAGGCTCCTCCCTTGCCACAGAGCCCATCTGTGCAACAAAGAGGGAGTTTTCCGACTGCAAAAGAAACTTCTCCAAGTTCAGACAGAGAAACTGAAGCTCACCTCCCGCAAGGCAAGTGCTACTCTCTGTTTGCAACGAAGCAGGCCTGCCAACACTTTTAACAGTGTGAATGAAAGCTCAGTAGAAATCAACTGAAAAAAGGAGATAAGCCCCAGCTCTCTTGGATTTATTCCAGAATAAGTGGGCCTCCAACAAGGTCTCAGAGCTACAAAATATAATCTAGAATCACTATACAAAACAGATGAGCCTAACAGAACTTCACTGTGGAATCCCCAACTGGAGTTGCCCTTAGCTCTGGAAACAATCTTTCTCACTTGATGTTGCAAGGGACTGCTGGCTTCCCAAGATGATCAATCCCCTTTTGCCCTGATTTCACCCTTGAAAAATATAGAGGACCACCCATCCCTAGGCTGGGTTCACAGCCCCCAGCGAGCCGCACTGCTCCACACCGTTTTCTGCACCTGGAAAGCCTCGCACCCCTCTCTCCTGCAGGGGTTGTGTCATTCGAGGTTCTCTCCCTCCATGGGGACTTCCGTGATTTCTAAAGCCCTCGTGAGATTCCTTCTTTCTGACTCCCGATAGTACTTAACTCTGGTTCTCTGGATCATACCACTGGAACTTAATCTCACTTTATCTCAGATAAAACACCATGTTTTGGGAGATTATTTAATGACATGGGAAATGGCCCAAAAAATGCAACTCTAAGTGAAAATACAGGGTTATGAAATGGCAACCATAGTAGGATGCTACTTTAGTTTAAAAATATCAATAGGAATAATCAAAACTGAAAACACCTCATTTCCCACCACCCAGAGATCACCGCTGCAGATAGGTGACAGGGTCATGGATTGCTTTATAGTTTCCTTCTTTATATTTTTCTTCCCTAATTTTCTACAGTGATTTCGACCACTTCTCAGACAAGAAAAATATGGACGCGAATTTTACTGTTTTACAGTGAATTAAGAAGGACCTTAGCAAGCTGCCGGTTGACTAAGGCAGTGTTGAGCAGATGGGGGGGTGGAGAGTAACACTCAGCACCTGGGTGTCACCTAGGCAGGGAGCTGGTGACAGCCAGGGGAAAACTCTGGGAAATGCCTGTGTCTCGTCATCTTTGTGCCCCCAACACCTAATGGTACCCTACGTAAGACTAGCTATGTAATTTACAGGGCCCAGGGCAATTGAAAATGAAAATTCTGGACCCCTGGTATAAGAAACATTCAAAGTTCAAGGCGACAGGAACAACACATTATACCAAGCACAGAGCCTTCCTAAGTGTGGGGCCCGGGAAAGTGCACAGATCCCATGTGGGCCCACGAAAGCTGTCCTGGAGCCTCACACAAACATTTGTTGAAAGAAAAGAGAGGAAGGGTTGGTAGGAGAATCCCAAACACAAACTCCCCACATGTGCTTCATGGCAAAACTATACTTAGCCAGGCTGAAAATTATGGGAGAGTATGAGGTCATGCCTAGATAGAAGAGCACACTTTTCCAGAATTTTCCCTGCTGGTCTATATTTGAACTACGCTGTCCTGTTGTCCTCATAAGCATAGCTGTTTGATCATAGCCCACAGCCACAATTTTCAATCTGGATGACACGATCACCCTATCTGTAGAAGAAATAAATGTTCTCTCTCCTGTTCAAATAAGATATTTGGCTCTGGCCGTTGCGTCGTCTCTCTCTGCTTTCCCCCTCAACCCACTTTTCCCCCTAGAACCCTTCAAGCTTGGCAAGAGAACACTGCCTACCCACCCTTTCCTTCCCGCACCCCTACACACCCCGCCTCAGTGCACCCTCTGCCTTTCGGGCCAGCCAAGCAGACACTGAGCGAGAGAAGGTGTCTGCAGTAGATATGAGTAACCCTCGTCCTGGGCTCCTCTGCGGTCCTCCTGTGCAGGCCTGGTCGAAGCCCAGGAGGGCTGGAGTTGCCGGTGCATGGGAGCTGTCACAGCCCAAAAGGAGACAAGGCATCCTGGAGCTGTCACTTATCAAGGAAAAGTGAGACAGTTCGTGGCAATTTATTAGGCTAGGGAAACTGAGCCTGCAAATGGGAACCTGACCCTTGGAAGAGGAGAAAGCTAAAGAAGGATGCTTGCCCTCTGTTGCCAAAGCCACATCCCAGCCCGCTGACGTTAAAGGGATATGAAAAGCCTGACACCCCCTTGCGCACATCGGAAGCCCAGCCAAGCTAGCAAATGTCTAGCGCTTCCCCAGTCGCCTTCCCCAGTTGCCAGGCGTGGTGCCGTAGTAATAGTAACAGCATCCCCTAACGTGTATGAGTGCTTTGCTCCTTCTTAATGTCTGCCCCATGATGTAGCCCATTTGGTCCTCAAAAGGACTCATGGTATAAGGTAGGACGGGTATCACAATGGCATTTATAGCTTAGAAAACAGACGCCAAGAGATTAAGTGAACGACCTAAGATCAGGATTTCAGCTCACGGTGGGCCCAGGCCAAGAACACCGATTTCCTGAGTGTCTCGGGCCTCCTTCTGCGCTGCCGTGGTTGAGGCTGGGTAGATGTTGTAATTAGGTCCCGAGGAATAGCGGCTTGGGAGGTAGACAGGAAGGATGGGGGGTGATGTAGCAGACTCTCGCGGGGTTTTTCTGGACATTTTCCATTAATAAATAAGATAAAAATAATTTGCCATTTGTCTTGCAACTCAGCAGTTATTCAGCTTTTAATTAATTGCATAAAAGCAGGAAGGCTGACCAAAAGTGGAACAACCAATTTCTATTTCAGTTTGCAACAGAAGTGGTTGTATTTATTTATTTATTTTTGCGTAATCTGAATATAGGATTTCTCGTGGCCTGGGGACCCTTCTGAAACCAGATACGCAGCCTGTCTGGGCCCAGCCCTGTCTCTTGCTTCTCTGGCTTCCTCAGAAAGGCTCAGGCTTCTTCTTTCAGGGCCCTGCGCTGCAAACACGGGCCCCATTAGAGCAGTCACCAGATCAGAATGTGGCTCTTGTCCGGTTACACTGGGCCCTGGAAGGCAAGGCCCACTCCCTAGCCATCTTCACCTCTCAAAAGCCTAGAGGTGGTTTGCAACAATGCAGGCCCTGAATCAACCCATCTGATGGATGGGCAAATCAATGCACAGGCCACTTCACTGGACACAGGTCGCTTGACCTCTTCGAAGGTTCAGCCCTCCTGCTGTGAAACAGGTCTCAGGGCTGCAAAGTGAATCAATGTTTCGGTACCGTGCGGCCGTCTCACACACATCCCAATCGCAGAGCGGAATGCGGGGAACCTGAGCACAGGCGCCCTGGCGCTCCTGCTCACGGCTGCGTGCCCAGTGTCTACACCAGGCCCTCACCGAGCGCTCGGCCAGTGCCGGCGGAAGGGGGAGAGGCGGAGCAGAGAGGCACAGAGCGCTCTATGAACACTGTGGTCTCTATGGGATGTGCTGAGGCCCCCCCACGCCCGCCCCCACACACACACAACGTGTAACAGGTGCTGGCCATCGGACAGCATGGTGTGCCGCCAAAAGGCCCTGTCTTGTTTCCCGGCTCAGCCCCTCTGTCAACCAGTCTCCTCTGTCACCCACTACACGAGGAGGGTCACACTCGCCCTCCTCTCTCTCGGAAAAGGATAGTTTTGTCTTTTTCAAGCTTTCTGTGGCGGGAGGGTGGTGAGGCCAGGACTGAGTCAGATCAACAAAGCCAGTATCCAAGAAAACGTCTGCCATCGGTTCTAAAACTCACCCGGAACCCATAACACCCCTGGGGGTTCACGGAGCCAGGCCCAGAGGGACACACTGGTGCAGACAAAGAGACCGAGAGGGAGCTGGGAGCCGGCCTGACGGGCCTGTGCTGCCACCCTGGAGCTGGAGGGGGCACATGGGTGCCTCTGCGGCCTCCCCCAGCCAAATACCTCCTCCGCACGGGAGCTTCCTGGGGATTAATGAGGCACAGAAAGGAATAACACCTCGGCCATTAACCCCGACCAGCCATAAATCCTCAAGAATTGCACGGCCGAGTGCCTGCTCCTGCTATATTAAGGTGAAAATGCATTTTTAAAAAGCCTATGGATTTTTTTTAATGGACAACAATCTTATTGGTACCCAGTGGGCCTTTCCACAGATTGAACACCTCAGCCTGGAGGCCTGACCCTTTGCTCAATGTGTAATGTTCCTCCTCCCTCTTCCTGCAACCTGCCTTTTGTCCTTTGCTCCCAGAATATCAAAAAACATGAACTGAAAACACTGGGGTGAGAGCAAGAGGAGCCCAACCAGCTTGCAGGAGCACAACCTGAGAGCAGGTGCCAGCTCTGCAGGTGGGCTCAGGGTGGGCAGAACAACGGGGGAAGAGTCAAGGTGAAGGCCATGACAGTACTGGAATCCTCACTGACTTCTCTGACATTGAGATCCCCACTGTAAATGATTTCTGGTGGAGGAGGCCACTTTTTTGCCATTGGCCACTTTGCTACGAAATAAAATTGTCTAAAATGGCCAACTAGCTATCAGAGCCCTGGCCAACGGAACTCGGTGCAGGTGTTAATGGGGAGGTAAGGAAGGTGAGGAACGATGGGGGCAGGAAGGCAGGAGGCCTGGAGGAAGGTGAGGGACATAACGGGTCTTAGGGAAGGTGCCAGCTCCTTCACAGGTGCAAAGTAAATACTGGATCGTCAGTGACTTTACCGGACTACTAATTTTTTTCTAAAGCAGGCCCAGCTCGGGGATGACTGAAGAGAAACAGAAGCCAGAAGAGAAGGCAAAGCCGAGAGGCAAGGGCCTTAGCAAGAGGGCGAGAAGCACTGCTCTGGGCAGTCACGGGATGCTGAGGTTCCCTGGCGGGGGGCGGGGGGGGCAGATTCCATCAACTATTAGGTTATCCCCCTTGGGTAAAATACATACCTACTCTATGACTCAATTTTAATTTCCCTATTAAAAACATCTCTTTCAAGTACCTTCCCTCCGAAAGTCTCTCTTGGGGGAGAAAGGGTTAATATGTGAACACCTCAAGGGGACTTTGGAGAGCAAGGTTCTATTCTAGGCGTGAAGGGTTTCTATTATAAGACAGTCTGAAGGCTGACAAAACTAAATGGCCTCCGTGCCACATAACCATAATCCTCCTCAGTGCACAGAAGTCCAAAAATAAAGCCCACATGTCCGCAAGCTGCTGACGTTGGGTGAGCTGGTCCCACTCTCTCACAATGATTGCTGAGCCAAGCTTCCCCTGGACGCAAAGCTGAGGATTTCCGTCATTGTACTACTGGCTTTTGTGCCACAATTTTCCTGTTCACGTACACGGGCACCCTTTTGGCCTCGTCAGGTCCAGAATGGAGTTTTCCACTCCTTAGGGGATGTGTCTGCAGAAGCTCAGTTGAAACCCATTAAGTGCTAGCTCCTCTCTCAGCAGCCTCTTCTGGCCTCAGAGAGCCAGTTTTTCATTAGCGGCTGGTCAGAACAGGGGGGCCTCCACCAGCGACTTACTCAAATTCTGCTTCCCCAAGAAAAGCTCCGTGAAGATTCTGCCCCAGGCCAGCTCTCCCGACAACCCCTCGAACCTCCAAAGCTCCGAGTGCTGGGGGGCCCATGCTCTGTGTGGGCCCGCGGGGGGGTAGTCTCCCCACTTCCTATTCATCCACTGGCTCTCCTTCCAGTTTCCAAACAGTGTTAGTGCTGAAACGCTTCCTGGTTCTTAAACTCATGCTTTTCTCATATGCATTTGCCCTGTTAGATCATAGGCTTCTCGGCCTATGATCTGTATTTCATAATCCCTTCTTATTCTTCCCCTCAACTCACACAGATGTCAGTACATCAAGAGGTTTCAGTGAAGAGTTTGTTGACGGCACAATTCTAGAAAGGGAGGAACAAAAGCAAAAATGAATTGTGACAACTGGAAGCAGACCAAAAACAAATAGGTGTGTGCTTGTGTGCGTGTGTTGTGTGAGTTCATTTGTATATTCACTCACCCCATAACACTTGTTGAGCACCTACTATGCGCCGGGTACAGTGACAGGCATAGGGATACAGCAAAGCACAAGAATAATAAAGTCCTTGTGCTCCCAGCACACCAGCTCCTTAGTACATCCTATGGTACATTTTGCTAGATCCTTGAGCTTCATGTTGCTGTGTGTGCTTGTTTTTTGGCCGAAAAGGGATGGTGCATTTGGATACGTGTCCTGTAAGAATGTGTCTGGTTCAGGTTCGGACTACAAAAGTCATAAAGGAGTGTTACACACAATTTAGAGCCCAGCTGCTCTCCCCATGACGTGGGACTCGGCCCAGTCAGAGCGACCTGAGGTCTGGATGGAAGGCCATCCACGTTTTCTACAAGTGCCATAAGAAATAAGCCTCTGCCTCCTTCGAACCCAGTCATGAGTCAGCTTTAGGACAAGATGGAATTGTCACCTAATCACATTCGGTCCTTATCGACACCCCTATGAGGGAGTTACAACAATTACTTCCACCTTAGCCAGAGCTTAAAGAAATTAAGGGACTCGCCCAAGATCATAGAGTTCAGAGTCCAGGCTTCTGATTGCTATTTTATAATTAGACATAATTAGATATAATTTAATATAAAAGACACATTTATTCTTTTAATTTCACTAACATGATTGAGAAGACACAAGGCGAAACAGGTTTCCACTGACAAGAAGGACCAGGGCTGCCAAAGTGCACCTACCCTCTCGGCACCTCCGGCACGGGAGATGCTTGGTAAATATCCACTGAATACATGACGAGGTAATTACAACACCGGGACCTGTTCCGTACAGCAGTCCTCATGCATTTACAGGTTGGATACACACAAATCTAAGTCCCATCTCAAGATGTTGGGAAGGTAGAAATAATATGGACTTTACGTCCACTCTGAAGTGGTCTCAGGGACAGCGCTTTGGCTTTCAAGAGAGGATGAGACTTCCGTTTTACCAGGTGTGATGACAGAGATAATATACAGAGACCACCAAATTCACCCAAAAAGCCTCTCGCTGCACCTGAGATGCCGTGTTGAGCAAACACCTGCCTTTCACACGCGGTCTTTCCTGTTGGGTCACTGGGCCACTGGAGCCATCTGATTACACATCCTCAAAAGGTCTAGAAACCAGGTGGGTGGGGTCAAGTGGTAATACCAAAATATAGGGATTTTAAAACCTTTTGTTTTAGTTTTTGGTTTCTTTGTTTATTCCACTTGAATTGTGCCAATAGGTTTGCAGTGAGCTAGCTAGCCACCCCATTCCATCCTTTCTTGGAACCAAGAGCAACATCTTTCCTATGTGACTTTTAAGGCTGGAGTCTATGCAACTACATAGCAGAGGAAAACTAACTAGCCCCGTGACTTCCTTTGCCTTTTACCAAATTATAACATACGTGCAGAAGAGCATCTGTAAATGTACAGCTCAATGGGCTTCATAAACTGAACGTGTTTAATCGTCACCCCAGGAGCCCTCCTTGTGTTCTCCTCTGGTCACTGCATCCACCCCAAGAGTAAAAAACACCCCTGACTTCTAACAACATAGATTAGTTTAGCTTGTTTTTGTACTTTATATAACTGGATTCATACTGTGTGTATTCTTTTGTGCTTGGCTTCTTTTATTCAACATTATTTGTTGAGATTCATCCATGTTATTGCATTTAGTTGTAGATCATTTATCCTAATTGCTTCATATTACTCCATTGTGTAAAAAATGTCTCAGCTGATTTATCTTTTCTGCTGTCAATGGGCATTTGTGTAGTTTCCAGGATTTAGCTACTACGAATAAGGCCGCGATGCACACTCTTATACAAGTCTCTTGCTGCATCTCTGTTGGGTACACACCTAAAAGTGAGGCTGCTGGGTCACAGGTGTGGGCACATAGTAAGCTTCAGTAGATGCCACCAAACATCTCCAAGATGGCATTTTCATCTGTGACTTTCTCCTGTATATTTTTTGCCTGTGATTTTCATCCTCCAGCATTGACCTCCTTATAACTGAACTTGAACAGAACTAACCAGTTAGGGACTATACAGCTGCAGCCCTACCCTTCATGAGGATGCAAGTCCATGAAGGGCATGAAATACCTAAAATTCTCAGAAGCATCTTAACCCTTACAGATGCTCTGAAAACAAGATCTTCCCCCAGCGAGGGAAAAAGACGAGTGAGGGCAATCCATGTTGTTGGTCATACAAATGTCCAGGAGAGAGGGGTTATGGCACTTGAAACAGGTTTTGCTTGTGGTGGGGGAAGAGTTTCACAAAGTCCAAAGCAATTACAAAGAGGCCTTTGCAGAGGAGATGGAGGCGGGGTCAGGGCACTTGCTTTCCACGCGCACCACAGCAAAAGTCCCCGGGGGCCCTGGCTGGAACCCTCTGCAACCCCAACGAGAAGCCCTCTTAACGGTCTCCAAAGCGCGGCATAAATCACAGCTGTGTGGAGCTTTGAAAATCTATCTTTTGTTGCTAATCTCTCTGTTCTGAAACGGTGGGTGGGGATGTAGGAAAGCATGCAAATCAACAAACAAGTTCCAGACAATGGTTCCTGCTCTTGCCAGGGCTGTGGTTGAGTTTTTTAATAAGCTCATTGGGATTTATTCTTGTTACTGTACTTTACTCATTAGCTCCTTGAAGTTGGGTACCTCAGGGTGGAGGCCCCAAACCTCAGTATTCTTCTTAAGGGCTCCACAGAAGGGAGGCGTGCAGATGGGTGGGGCTTGCTCGGCTGCCTCGGCAGGGTGCTGCTTGATGGATCTCCTGCCCAGGGAGGAAGTGGGAGCCAGCATCCCTGCACAGGACCTAACAGCGTAGGCTCCTGCAGGAGTCCAGGCAAGAGTGCATCAACATGCGGATTTCTGGTGCTGCAGGAAGCCCTGGGCTTTAGACCAAGCCCCCACCAAACGCGGACCCTTATAGCTTTGGTTGGTTTCCCCACAGATGTGGGTGAAAAGGCATTGGGAAAATGGCCTCTGACTGATCGAAGTTGCAAAGTTATAAAGGTGTCATCATTTCCTTTGACATTAATCTGGTGAGCAGCTCACCGACTACAAGACAGTTTGATTTCACGTGTTCCCTTTGTCTAAGTTCCGTCGTGGTGGTGTATTTGTGAGTCATGTTGTTCAAGAGGTTTATTCAAAGAGACAGGGAAGAAGAGGAATAAGCTCTTTATAAAACCATGACACCAAATCGAAGCTATACAGGAATATGCAACACTTAACATTTCCCTCCCCACCCTTTACCATAAGGACATTCTGTTTATTACACTATTATTATATTCCACTAATTGAATTAGCTCCTTCCCTGGCTCCTCCGTGCCTTCAAAAAACAATTTAAACTACTTGCCCTCCCTGTCAAGCCTCTTCACCACTTGTCTCTAAATGCATTTCCTCTGCCGTCCCACTGCCGCTCCTCTGTAATTCCTACACTTGAATGAAGTGTATTTTTATTCTGCCTCTTCTACTTGATGCGTTTTTTCCTAACACCCTGGCCTATAGGTAGTCCAAACTGTCTATTCCCTAAATGCCACCTCCCTACAGCCTTGTACTTTCCCCCTTCTTATGACTCTCATCTTCCAGAATATCTGTCCAATTCCACTTTCTGATCCCTAGAAGAAAAGGAACTAGACTCATTTCCCCTTATCATGGAAAAAGGATGGACAGGTTTCTTTGCAACTCTGGTGTTGCAGAAACATACGGTGTATACACCAAAAACCACCTGAAAAACCAGTCCTAATGCTACAGCATGGCCCTCCAACTTTTCCAGATTTTCTTCCCATTTGTCCACACATTGTACGTGAAAGTTAAGGGGATCATTCATTATTCAGGCACTTGGGTAGAGAAATGAACAGTTCAAGTACCTTGACCAGTTAGCCAACAGGGAAATTAGGGATGTCACTGATACTTCTGAATTGAACTCTTTATTTTCAACAAATATTTTTTGAGGCACGTTGTTACGCTTAGCATTTTTACACTTAGACTTCGTAAGATATGGTCTCATGCACTGTGATACCCAGTTGACAAAGTACTTTCAGAAAAACTTGAGCACTTGATCCTCACAACAACCCTGTGACGAGCTGGGGCAACAGAAGGTCTATTTTATGGAGGGAGAGACTGAGACAGAGAGTTAAGGAGATTGCTCTGGGGTTCTGGCTCCTGGTTTTTTCCATGATATTATACTCTGAGAATCTCTTATACAACCACATCTCTTTAATGAGCCTACCATAACACCCGAATGCCACTGTCAATTCCTTCGTTCCTTTAAATTTAAGTATTACATCCCCAGTAAACATAAAGCCATAATCATAGGAATTAGTTCTAGCCTAGTTGCCTGTCATCTTTGAGAGCTGCAAACAAGGAAACTAAAAATTCAGATATAAGTTTCCTGAAGTCCCAAATTGGATTTTTGGGGAAACTCTAGTGGGAAAAAAAAAAGTCCTTAAAAAACAAGGTAGTACTCCTGTCTTCCTGACTCGCTAGTCTGTGATCTTGGGTAAATTACTTTTGAACATCAGTTTCCCCATCAGTACAAGAGAGATAACAGTAACACCAAGATGAAATAAAGTTCTGAAACTGTAAGCCAGTACACTGAAAACTGTAAGTGACCGCAGAAACATTAGTTCCCACCATCATAACAAGTTAAACCATTATGGCCACCTCAAACGACTGAGCCTTTGTAACCTAAGATGCTCTGTGTAATTAAAAAGGTCAGCCTTGGAACTAAAATGTAGAGACACTACAAGGAGTCAATCATGGCAGCAAACCACCTTTATTCTATCACATTAAGTCCCTAAACCACAGATCTTTTTACTATTCCATGACTGGACATTTTTACTCATCGTATATTCCACGGACGCAGGTCAGGAAGAAAACAGTCCTGGGAAATTCAAAGCTGCCCCTGTGAGATCAGTTCTGGAACCCAGCTGAACAGAACAGGGATACTTTCGGAACTTCCAAGGGTCTCCAAGCAACCCTGGGGGACAGCAGAGCCGATCTGGCCAAACAAAGGCACAACCAAGATAATTTGGGGGCTGGGCATTCACCCTCTTATTCACTTGCATATTTAACAAATATTCATTGAAAGCCAACCATGAGCTAGGTACTCAGTAAGCTTGGGGGCCTCGTCAGTGAGCAAGGGGCCAGGTTCTCTCCTCAGGGAGCTTACTGTCTAGTTTCCATGAATGTGAGAAAAGCCTACCCCGAATCACATGGTTCCTGGAGGTCCTGGAGTACTTCCTCAAGGCTTCTCAAAACTCTGCCCTGGTACCTTTAAGCAATGGAAACGTTCATCGGAACCTTCCCTTTCCGCCAACCACCCTGGGCCTGCCTATTCTCCTCACTGCTCCCCCGACCTTGCTCTCAGGTATCTGACTTCCTTCTTACCATGCCTGTGACTGGGAACAATTTCATAATCAGGGGGAAATCCTTCCCCGTCTTCAAAAAAGTACTGCTCATCATTCTACCTACCTATCCCCTCTCTGTGTTCCAATCTCACTGGACTTTTTAGTTCCTCCCGGGCACCATTCTCATTCTTGCCTCAAGTCATTTGTATCTGTTAAACCTGCTTGCCTAGAAAGCTCTCTTAAGGACCACACGCACGCACGCACGCGCACGCGTGCTGCCCTCAATTTGCCTGAGTCCTACTCACCCGCAGGCCTCGGTCTAAATAACACTCCCGCAAAGAGGTCCCTGACCCCAAGGTGGAGGCTGGCTCCTCCCTGCTGTGTGTCTCCCGCATTCTCCCTGTGCATCACATAGTCTGTAGTCCGCGGCCCTCTTCACACTTGCGGTCACTTGTTCTTGGCTTTCCCTACACTCGGAAGGGCACAGAGCCTCTCACCCAGCGCTTAGCACGGTGCCCCACCAGGGCAGGCAGTTAACAAACATTCTGCACAATGAAATGAATCTGAACTATCTCCTGCACGAAAGTAAAATTTACACACGCCTGCTCACTCTCCTGAGTGGATCTCAAATTTTCTTCCCACCTGAGAGAGCTCACTCCTTCTCAGTACAATCTCCTGGGAGTACAGCCTTTCCCTTTCTCCTAGGGTGACACGCTGCCAGGTACAGCCACGGCACCACAGGCGCATGTTAAAAGCACGATCGCATGTTCTGCAGCTGGAATATGGTGAGTGAATGGCTCAGTGAGAACTGTCCTTCTATCGTGTGATTAAATAAGACAGAGGCTCTTCCATGTTGTCAGAACAGCACAAAGTCAGCATAATCTAGATTAATGTGGATGCCACTGGTTTGTCTGTGTCCAGAAGGGATGGGGAACCTGGCACGGTCCCTCCCTGGCGAATGGGGGGAAAAAATCAGACAAGTTGTGAAGCTGATGTGTTTTGATCTCTGCGAGCAGCATGGCTTCACTACTGAGGACAGCGGAGAAGGCAGGTTATTCAGAACACACAGTGCACTTCAGGGAAGAGAACACAAAACACTAAAACCTCAGTTCTGATAAACATACAACTTGGGTCCTGCCAATACCAAATGCAGTTTTTCCAAGATAACAACTTTCATGGGTAAGTTCAGGGAACCAAAGGGACATTTGATCTGTTGGCCACTGAGTGAGAGCTGGTTCTGGATCCAAATTCTTCCCTCAAATCTTCACATCCAACCCCTCCCCCACTCACTACCCTTCGGGGAGCTCAGGATGTCAGATTCAGCCTTCGGATTCTTGAGCACAGGCCATCTCTGCAAGGCCTTAGTGAGAAGAGAACAAATGACAGAGACCAAAGAAACACACGAGCTCTTCTGTCTCCACTCTGCCACCTGACTAAATCCAGTGTCCTTCCTTTTTAGAAAATTCTGCCCCAAAATGGTGCTGCACCAGATGTGTGCTCACAAGAGGAGTTACAGGGGGTGGGGTGGGGGGAATTTGAGGGTAGGTGGTTCAGGTCATGGAGACAAGGAGTTCTTTCAAAAAAAAAAAAGAGCCAGATCTGAGAGTCTATACAATGACATTCAACCAGGTGTCTTTCTTTAAAACATACACAGATGTAGAGCCAACAGAATAATGCCTGCGTATCTAATGGCCCAGTGTGGTTGGATATCCAGGGAGAAATGATATTTAAACACCTGTACTGTCTGAAGGACTATAGTTAAGATAATCAAATTCATTCTTTCATTCAACTCACAAGCAATGAATACCTACTCTGTGCCCAGAGGCTGTGCTAAGTGCCCGGATAGTCACAGAGGTGAGAGGCCTGGTCCCCGGAGGAGCTCTGTTTTGGTGGAGAAGACCTGATGGCAAAGGACTGTAATAACGCCGGGAGGAAAAAGGAAGGAAGGAAAGAAGACAGGCAATGAGAAGATAATGCGGAAAAGGATGTGCCTAAATCTACCTGGGGAATTGTAGAATGACTTCAGTGGCTGACACTAACATGAATAATTAATAGTAGCATTAGCAATAACCATTATTGTAATTTTTATTGATGGACCCTAGTGAACCTGGGGTGACACGTAATGGTATGAACAATATGGGTTAAGTATATTAAAAGAATCTTTTTTTTAGGCTGGAAAGGTCCTTGTGTTATGTGAGACACCTAAAACAGACAGTGAAGAAATAGGGAAGGTGATTTTCAGTGATGAACGGATGGTCCCTGGGCAACAGAGCCCTTGACAAAACCACTGGAAAGTCAAATTGTGTTAATAATTGCTAATAATTAACTTTTCTAGGGAGTGTGTCATATTTTATATAAGATGCTTAAAATAATGAACTATTAGAGTTAGAGGGGACCTATCCAGACATCAAGTTCAATATTTACTATATATTTGATTACATATATTAGTCTACCTTTCATCTGCTCTATTAGTCTCTAAGTTCTTCGAGGATAGGGCCCATGATTTCTTTTGTATCATAGTACTAAGTAAGAGCAGGCGTTCAATAATGTTTTCTGAAGGGAGAAACTAAGAGGCTATTTATTCAACCCTTCATTTTAAAGGTATAGAAACTGAACCTGAGAGATAAGAAAGACAAAAGACCTAGCTAAACTTGTTAACAGTAAAGACAGAGCTGAAACCAGGCCAAGTTATTATCCACATACCACGATATCCCCCGACAGTCAATCCTGAACCACTGGACCACGCAGAGAAGGATGTTTTGATCACAGGGTTTCCAAAGATCTGTCCTCTTCTCATAGCTTTCCTCTGCCTACCTTCCCCTCCCCCATGTATTGGGTTGGCCAAGAAGTCCATATAGTTTTTTCCACAAAATAAAAGACACATTTTTCATCTTCACCAACAACTTTATTGGTTTGGATATTTTGAGTACTTTGGTTGTCTCCTTCTATTGGCTTCTAGTGGGTAGAGGTCAGGGGCGCTGCTAAACATCTTCCAAGGCATAAGACAGCCCCACGGCAAAGAATTATTTGGCCAAAATGTCAATAATACCAAGAAACTTTGCAAACCACTTTTGACGTGTTTGATCAGTCACGGCACCTTCTCCATACACTGTGCAAATCCCTTTTTGTGTGTTTCAGTTGTGTTTTTACCTTTCCCGCAATAATAATGCATAATATGCCAAAAATGTCATGTATCTTCTTCCATCTTCAATATAAAAATGGCTGCACAAAAATTCACCAATTTTGATGTTTTTTTTAAATGCACACTGATATGACAGATTGTCAGAGTACAATCTAACAAGTTTCTAATGAAGTTCAAGAGAACTAAGCACTCTTAGAGCCATCATATAGAAAAAAACTAAACAAACTTTTTGGCCAACCCAATAACTGTCAAAAAATCAGAGAGCAGAAATTTGGAGCCCCATTTTCAAAACCTTAAGTCTCACCTCATTATCCCCAGATCCCACGGATCTCTAAGACAGCTAGGAGACGCACAAAGTATGTGAAACTAGCCCAATGTTCCAGTTTGTTTGGTGTTTTTTTCCACTTCCTACTTTTGGTCATTAGCAGGATTCTATTTTAGGACAGAAATGTTTTTCACTACCCCTCAAATCCCTCCCAGGGAAGCAGGTAGTTCTCTAGGTACCGGAAGAAAGGTCGCGGTTCTCCGACAGTCAGTTTCTGCTCCTACTGCTCCCCTCTGATTGTACTTGGTGCCAGCCAAGTACAGGCACCACCCTACAGGCCTAGACTAGATTAGTGCTGATGTTAATATCTGCTGTAACAAGGAGCACGGAGAACCTTCTGATCGGGTCAGAGTCTCCCTCAAACTCAAGGTTCTCTTCTTTGAATCTGTCCTCCCTGCTGCTTTGGCCTGCCCCTTGTCCCTGGCCCTTCCCTGCTTCCTCCTGTCCATCTGTCTGCCAAAGCCTTTAGGCCACCAGTCTTGCCTGGTCCTACCCTAGAGGACCTCTGCTGTCTTCATTCCTGTCCCTCTGCCCAGGTTTAGCCCATTTCCAGGTTGTGACGCATAATATCCACGTCCATGACATTGTCTGGCTGCTCCTGACTCCTGAACCTTGGCCCTTAGGTCTGCTTTACTCTTGGAACTAGCTCTGCCTAAGTCTTTTCAAGCCACACCTAATCCTTGTCCCATATTAAACACTTGGACATGGTAGGTACATTGCTGGGATCTTAGAGATGTCAAATAAAAATCACGGAGTAATAAATCTGACATAGTTGTTTAAGCAGAGATAATGGAACTAAATCATTTGTCGGTAAAATGAATGAATTAAAAGGACCCTTTGAAAGTAGAACTCGTGCTCTTAGCTGAACCATGAGAACTATCAAAATCACCAGATTCTGTGTTATTATGCAGAAGCAGCTACTCTGAGTTTTATCTCAAAGTCCCAATATATCATGCAATCGTGTGTCTCAGAGCTAAGGACTGTAGAGGTTGTCTAGTTAAACCTGTACTCAGTAAAAAAAAAAAAAAAGTCTCCTGTCAATCACTCTTGGTAGGTAGGGAGCCCTTCAACCTCATTTATCCAGCTCACACCTACGGATCATCTTCCATGGGCCAGTTTTAGTGCTAATGCAGGAGACCTAAAATGAAACAAGACCTAGGCCTCAAGACAAGGTACCAAAGCACCCTTCTTCAAGTCTTTGCTACACTCATTCCCAGCCCTGTGTGGGTTTTTCCCTCGCTCCCCAATTCTCCAGCATACCTTCCAGGTCACTGCTAGTCCTTCATTCCCACGCTTACAAGAGGAGGAGAAACTCCGCCATGTGCTGGGGCACCTGGCAATACCAGATGTTGCACTGGGTCCCAGTTTTTCACTGGCACCTCTGAACTGAAGTTTACTGAATGAAGAGGCAATGACAGTTAATCCAGGTTGGAAATGACAAGGGCCTAAACCAAAGCAAGGAGGCATGACAAGACAGGGAACAGAATAGAGCAGTGGCATTTTAAAGAAAGAACTGGCAAAACCCATGGATAACAGAGTCTGAACGAGGCGGCAGATTTTTATGCCTTTGTATTTGTCTCCAAATTAGATCTGTCTACTACCTCCCTGCTGGATGAAGACAGAGGTGGCAGAAAGGCTTTCCAGATCATGAATTTTTATAAAGAAGGCAAGAAAGTGCTTCTTCCTGTGCATTATAGGTTCTCTGTTGGTTTTTCGATGAGTGACACTGAGCATCTCCCATTTGAGATGGCCTGATGTAGGCTCCTTTACCCTTAAGAAAAGGAAACAGAGATACCTTCGCATAGTTCTTCCTAATTTCGTTGGTCTGTCTTTGGGCTTTACTCTCCTTGTTAAAACACAAATATTATGTATTGACAGCATCTGATCCTGCAGAACCAGTTTATGGGTATTTCAGCCACTGAATTTCTTACTATCTGAGTGTAGGATCCACTCATTATTATTATTTTCTCTTGGTTGTCTGCTGAGTTCAGGGAATTAATATTAGGGCAGTAAATGCATAAAAAACATCTCCAACCAACCAATTTCCTTCCAGGCTGCAATGTCACGTGGGCACGAGGTGAGCCTAATGACTTCTACCCAGGAATCTGCTACACATTCACCATCCTCGGCGGGCGGCTCCTGAAGCACTTGATGAATCCCAGGCAGACCGTGATGGAAAATTCTGCACTAGGTTCCAGAGGTCACGCAAAGAAATGCATATGTGTCAGCCCTGGAAAAGTATCTTCTGCATTCCAGCAACAAACTGTTTTGGAAATGTCATCCCTCAAAGGAGTTCGTGCCAGACCCAATTAAAGTCATGGTAATAAAAAGCGGGAAGATGACGCGAACGGCTAGAAAGAAACATAGTGGTAGAACTGCAAGGGATTAGACACCACCTAGTCTAATGCCATCATTCGGGACTGAGGTGACTGAGGCTCAGAGAGCTAACACAATGGGTGAGTGGCACTACGAGGAGTCTCCCCAGGTCTCCCGACTCCAGGCTCTGCTCCTGCCCGGTCGTGTGTAGTCACTCCGTGGAATCCCCAAGTTGTACGGAGCAAGGCTCCCTGGCTGAGACCCAGATATGCTAGTATGTGGGACTCGGCGCCCTCCTGTCCAGAGGTCATCTATGTGCACCAGGCTATTAAAGGATAAGTGTCGTGGAATGTTTGTGAATACTTAGATAAGAATCTAGCTGCATCCTTTTACTGGTATGGGGCCCAGGACCCCCATGGGAAAGAACTTGAACTGTGTCCATAATTGCGGTCTAGACAAATACAGACATTTCTGATAGATTGGGGAGGTCCCGAGGGAAGCCATGCTCTAAAGAGTGACAACCAGGCCACTGAAGGAAAAGTTACCATAAGTGGGGAGAGTCTTGGGAGGGACAGACTTAGTATCAGGGCCCGAGTGCAGGAAAGGGAGTAGTTATTCTCGGCACAATATGAGGCTGTCCTTAAAACATTCTCCATCCACCCCCAACCAGCCTCCTGGGATGTCCATTTGTCCAAGGCCAAAGAGAACTACATGAAAACAAATACACAAAAGAAATCAATCACTCAAAGGCGTCTGCATTTCTGACAAGAAAATGACCTCCTCAGGGGGCTGGAGGAAGAAAATAAAAGATTTTATTACTGGGGGGCCAAGAAGCTATGTCAAGGACCCCTATAAAGGAGCTAGACATTAAGAAGGGGAACAGGTTTCCTCGCTGGCAAAAGACTCAGAGAACAAAGATGGGCAGAGATGGAGAGACGCTTCGGTGAGGCAGCGGCAGAAAGAACACACGCACAAAGGGAAGTGGAAGCTGAAAATAAGTCATCAACTGTGCCGAGACATCCAGAGCCCCACAGAGCCAGCTGGCAGGGCGGGGCAGACGGCCTCGAGGGGACCACAGCAGAGCCGCAGGCAGCCAAGAGAGGGGCCGTGTTAAGAGGAGTGCGGTCGCGGCTCCCTGCGAACAGCGACGGCAAGGCCGACCCGGGAGGGCAGCACCGTGTTGTGACCGAGTCCCGACACGGGTCAGGGCAGGCCCGTAACAGGAACAGACAGACCACAACACGGTGGAGTCTTTTCTCATTGCTATGTTCCGTACACCGAGCGCTTGCTTGATACTTAAAATAAGACAGCAAGTGTTTCTGTTGCAGGATGGGTACCCTAGGAGGAATAGGACTTCTGAGACAGCAAGATATATGCGAGGCCTTTGTTTGGAGTCCTTCTGGGATCAGACCTATGGGGACAGATGAAAGCAACACTGAACAGAGAGGGAAATAGTCTGGGGTTAAGTCACAACAAAATCCTCAGCTAATGCCATGGGGAGCTGTGGAACTGGGAGGTCCCTACGGAGTTGTCCCAAATCAGGGTAGGGGATAGGCCTTCATACTCTTGGATCAACCATGTGGATCACCTCCAGGAAAGAAGTGTCACTTTGGGTAAGGTGACATTCGGCAGAGACCAGTCTCTGGTAAGGGATTTTGCTCTAAGCCATCGGTTGCCAACTCCCAACAACTTGCAGGATGAGTGTTTTGGTCCAAGCAGAAGGCTCTGGACCACATACCACAGCATGTACCAAAATCTGTTACATAAATGAAGGGGACAGTCTAAATTATATGTGCAAATCCACCCCACCCCCCAACTTTTTGAGGATTCCTAAAGCCATAGGAAAGAAGGTAAAGTTGAGGTCCAACCATCTGACAGATGGGCATAATTGATTAGCAGATTCAAGGACAAACTGTCCAAGTAACATCAGCTAGAGTCTATAAACAAAGGAGGACTTCGAGCATCCAGGCTCCGTTAAGGCCGTGAAAGGTTAACGAAGTCATTTAGCTCCAACTTCCCCGTCTAGAGACTGCCTGTCTGGGTGCCAGGAGAGCCCAACCGCTAGTTTCCTCACACCACTCAATTAAAAAAAAGAAATGTATTATGAATTTGTAGGCCTCTGACGCACCTATTTGTCCACCTCAGAGCTCTCTCCAATCAGGGAACTTCTAACCAAACAGAGGTCCAAATATCAGCCTCTTGATGGCTGGAGAGCCTCCAGCGCCCCTCGCAGGAGCAGCCCTGGTGAGCAGGCTGTGGGACGCAGCCCGGAGCCGACGCAGGCGGGGGTCCTCGCTACATGCCTCGGAGCCTCCGTACCCAGGCGTGTCCCTGGGCGCGCGGAGCAGGCCTTGAAGACTTACACCCATCTGGACGAAGAGCCCGCGCCTCTCACGCATACGGCACTCGCTAGCTGGGTCAAGGAAGAGGAAAACACGAGCTCAAAAGTGCCCAGGCTCTAAAAAGGAGACCTGTCTCTCCCAAAAGGAGGGGGAAGTAAGCAGGGTGAGAGAAAGAGGGTAAAAGTAATGGTAGAAATGTCCCTTTGGGCCGAGGTGGGTCACAGAATGGGAGGCATGAACGTTCTTCCCCAAACCACATGGCAGCTACTGGTTGAGTCTCTTTTCGATCATCTCCAGGATGAGAGGTGTACTGTTCACCAGAAAACATACTCCATTTCGGAAGTCCCTCATTGCTAAAAAAAGAAGGGTTTTTTAGTCATTCATTACTCGCTCACTCACTCACTCACTCACTCAGGCTGAGCTGAAAACGGGTGCCTTTTAAGTTACATTCGCTGGTTCTAACCCTGCTATCTAGGACATCCAGAGAGACCTGGGTCCCTACGGTTCATCAAACGGAGTTTGACTTTCCTTCGCGTCTGCTTCCTAAGCACACTGGACAAACCTCCCTGGCAGTATTTATCTAGTCATGTTGCTAATATGTGTGGTCCTAGAAATGCAGCTTTCTAGTCCTTGCCCCACGGGCTGATTCAGGAGATCTGAGGTGAAGGCTAGGACTCCACGTCGTGTAACTGCTACCCAGTTGCCACCAGTATTGCTACCTAATGCTCCTGCTTCTAGAAACACAGCAGTAGGCCACGAGGTTCTTAAGAGAGGAAGTCTTATGCGTTTTACCTCTGTATCCTCTGTATCCCTGGCGCTTAGTATACGGTTCTGAGGAAAAAAAAAAAAAAAGTGTATTGAATGAATAAAAAATTAAACAAAAAATAAAGAGTTTTAAAGATAGGTATCATTAACAAATTACCTATAAATCCTTTCCTTTTCAGAATAAATATGCCGCCATGCCATGGTGGCTCACCCCCACTGGCATAGCTCAGGATTGAGCATCGGTCTGCAAACCAAAAGGCTGCTGGTTCGATTCCCCAATCAGGGCAACATGCCTGGGTTGCTGGCTAGGTCCCCAGCTGGGGGTGTGTGAGAGGCAACCACACACTGATCTTTCTCTCCCTCTCTTCCTCCCTCCCTTCCCCTCTAAAAATAATAAAATAAATAAAATTTTTAAAAGTGCCTTAAAAGAAAAAGAATAAATAGATCACATTTTCTTCACAGCAGACCTTGCAGAGTCCTGTCGCTCTCCTCTGAAGCACCACCACTGTCAATATTCCTGCTAAAATATGGTGTCTAAAGTCCAATGCATCCTCCCATGTGGTCAGTGCAAGAAAAAATTACCTCCCTGGTTCAGACCACAAGAATGCTCCTAACACAGGGTTGAGAGGCTGCAGTAAATTCTTTCGGCAGCCAAATGACACTGTTGGCCTACATTGCACTTACATTCAACTGAAACTTTTAAAAACTACCCCCGTCTTGAACAGAAGCAGTTGATTTTTTAAAAATTAATTGTAGTACTTTTCTGCTACCGCTATTAAATTTCATCTTAGTACTTTCAGTTCATTGTTCCATTCTGTCAAAAGCCTTTTAAGTCTTGATTCTATCATCCAATATATTAGCTGTTCCTTCCAGCTCTGTGTCATTGAACATTTAGTAAGAGGTTTTCTGCGTCTTCACCTCCAATTCAGTAATGACAGTGAGAGGGCCGGCGCCAGAGACCTGAAAATACCATTACAGGTCTCTCTTTGAATGGCACCAACCTCTTAAACATTTCTGCAGTGTGGCTACTGTACCACTTAGAAATCCGCCTAATGGTGCTTCACTCAGTCCTTTCTCTTGTCAACAAAGATGTCAGGAGAAGAGCCTGACAAGCTAGAAAGAACTCAGAGTAGGAGACATGAGTGTTTTGCAAGCTCTATCTGCCATGAACTTACTGTGTGTCATTAGGTAACAAACTATGGAAACGATCCCTGAAAGTATAGTCATTTACTGTGTGACATTAGGGACTGTAGTCCATCTGTCTGGTCTTCCTTTTTTTCTTACAAGTAAGGAAACTGAAGTAGGTGAGCCCTACGACCCCTAAAGTTCCACAATTAATGGTATCTTGGTGACAGGCAAAGGTTTACAACACTAGGAAACCCCTCAAAGAGTGAAAGAAATTGCTTGAGCATGACTCGTCACTAGTGAGCTTCTACTGGTACCCAATACAGAGAGCAGGCTTTTCTAAGTCCCTGAAACTCCTTGTCTAATGACCTGTGCTAAAACGTTGCAATCCTATCTCCCCTCACAGGAAAATGGAAATCAAGAGACTCTGACACTAGGCTGAGGTACAGAATTCTGGGAAGGGGCAAGGGGTCTGGGTGCCACTTACCTGCCAAGCCTTGAGCGTGATCATGGCCAGACCCAGCCCTAATAACTGTGTGAATGAATGTCCGTCCCAGTGTCCCATCTGTAATGTCTGAAACCCGTACCTTCTGTTACACGAGTTAAGATGTTTGCCTCCCTCAGGTTTTTAGCAACACTCTGCTCTGCCATTTTGTCCTCAAAGGTCATTAGCAGCAGTTTCACGCACACATTTCCAAGTTTATGACTTATTTCCTCTTGGTGTAAAGACCTGAATATATTTAGAGCAGTTGGATGCCCTCTTGCTTTCACTCACTCATCTCAGTCCTTAGTTCTTTATTCTACCTTTCAGATTTTTTAATTCCTCTTTCTTTGACAGAGAAGAATGAGGAAAACAGGAGTTAGGTAGGCCTACATTATTTCCAACAACTGTTAACACTGCCTCATCTACTTTTAAATAATGAAACAATAGTTGAACATTTTTCTTGCTCCCAAATTCCATTTTTTCAATCTTCACTCTACCCCCCTTTCCTTAGTCTTTCTTGATACGATAATCTCATTTGGTGATTTTAAAATGTGTGTGTGTGTAGGAGAAAAGACTAAACATTTATGGAAGCCAAGTCGAGAAGCAGAGAGGTCACCGGGCAGCAAGGAGGAGCTCTGAGCGAGGGGGTGAGAGCCGAGCAGCTGATGGGGAAGGCGGCTTCCAAATCCTCAGAGCACCAGCACCCGCTAACCCCCTACCCCCCACCCACACTCGGACAGGAAGTAACACAGAGGCTCTGAGCTTCAGGGGGCAGACCAATAAAGAAATGTGGCCACATGCAATGAAATCCACTTAGTGCTCACAGAATAGAGGCATTTAAACAGCAATTAAGGACTTTGTTCTGAAAAACAATCAGTTTAATGTTTTATTGTATCTCTGTGCTGTGATTTATTTTTTAAAACAAAAAAAAATAATCAAATTATGTTGTTTTTTTCAATAAAGATACCTAATATAATTTTTTTAATTAAAAAAGATACCTTAATGTAAAATAAAAACAACAGGATGGTACAATCTAGTGTTATAGCCTGACTCTTATTTCTCATTTTGAAAGGAGGTCTACACAGAGTTCAGTCTACTTTCAACAAGCTCCATGAGTGACCTATTATAACTGTGCAAAAAACAGGCATAATTTCTAGAAGTTCACTTTCTAAGAAGTAAGTTCAGCCCCATTTAAGTTCCTTTAGTAATGAATTGTCATGAAGAAGTTAGGTATGTGTAACACAGGATTCAAATTTGGTAACCAAAAGGTTGGATAGCAATGAAACTAGAACACCAAAACATACAAGGATTTTGGTTGTTTTTTCTTCCTTTCTTTTTCCTCTTGAAGCACCATGACTTCAGGGATCAAAGGGAAATTCCAGGTCATACAGTTTCCCATTCTGATCCCCATGCCAGAAATTAAAGAGTTTCAGCACAATGCTAGACATTTTAACTTTTAAAGTCATCCCAGTGTATTTTTCTGAAGCATGTGGCTGTGCAGAAAGTTCTAAACCTTTCCGAATTTAAATCTGTTGCCCCCAACCCACAAGAACAGAAAAGAAGAAGAAACAGCCACCAAGAAGGCCAGGTAAAGACAGAGGCAGGGGGTGGAGTGATGCAGCCACGGGCCGAGGGACACCTTGGAGCCACCAGAAGCTGGAAGAGTCAAGGAAGGATTCTTCTCCAGACTCCTCCGAAGGGGCACAATCCTCCAGACAGCTGGAGTTTAGATCTTGGCCTCCAACTGTAAGAAAATACATTTCTATGGTTTTAAACTGCCAAGTTTGGGAGAATTTTTTTGCAATAGCCACATGAAGCTAATATGGCAGTTTAGGAAAATGACATAGTTTAGGTAAGTGTCAAAGATTCAGGGAACCTTCCCTTTCTGCCTGGTATGATCCCCTCCCTCCATCCCCAAGGCCAGCGGTGCCCAGTCAGGTCTGCCTTACACCACCTCACTCTAACTCTGCTTTCATCGCTACATTTCCTTTCCTGGCTCTTCGGCCTCCCTCGTCCACTTACAGGTACCCTTATGATTATGTTGGGCCCGCCCAGATCACCCACTATAGCCTCCCTTTCTCAGGATCCTTAACTTAATGACATCTGTAAAGCCCCTTTTACCATGTAAGGTAACATATTCACAGGTTCCAGGGATTAGGATGGGGACATCGTGGGGGGAGGGGAGGCATTATTCTGCCTCGTACACATAAATAACAATGTGCCCATGAATAAATCTACCACGAAACTAGATGACAAGAACTGCCACAAACCACAGAATCAAAAACAAGAGAGAAAGAGAACCAACAAGGACAAAGTTGGCGTGTCATCAGCATTTACACAGAGAAAGAGGAGGAAAATACCAAGGTGTCTGAGGTGTTTGACAACATCAGGACTGCAAAGCCCCCAACAGAGACCCACTGAAAAGGGAAATGGGCCGATGTGAGGTCAGTAGCTGAGATGAGAGGGTTTCAATGCACAAGGTGAGGACGAGGGGTACACAATCAAGTATGAGGCGGCTGAATCAGCCTATGCTACATGAAATCTTGAAACTAACACACTAAGATACTCACCTAGGATAAAGCGCAACAGTAAGGACACACCCCTAAGAGTCTGTACAGATACTGCAAGACGGAGAAACGGGAGCAAAGGGGGTGAGGGCGGAAGGGAAGACAAACTCAGAAAGTATGAGTCTATTTATCAATCACTGTGAAAATAATAGAGAAGAAAGTTTATTAAGTTGAAAAAGCAATTATAGCCCATCCCACCATCCTAAAAACACAGAGAAACTCATTTCATTTAAAATGAAGCATAAACAAGCATCATGATCAAATCCCATAAAAAGCAAAATAAAGAGCAGAATAACATTCTTTTAGACAATAAAAGCATGCAAAAGGTCATGTCTACAAAACTGATGAAAATTGTAACCTACTATTTCAAAATAAGCTAAAAATCAATTATGAAAATGCTCAAAGTGTTGAAAGAACAACACACATCATAATTAGAATCCTTAGAAAAAACATGTAACTACAAAGAATTATAAATAAAAGAATATAATTCCTTGGGAAAGAGAATATATAACTAAAAAGGGAATTATAAATAAAAGAATATGTAATTTCCGTAATTACAACTAAATTAGAAGAAATAAATGAATGGAAAAATAGATAATTCATTAAGATTAAACAGAAAGTGAAAAGAATAAAATTTTTAAACTAAAAAGTAAATAGGTTAGAAACTCCAGTGCTAGCCTAGATGGAGCAACAGAGGTCGAATTTACCGTATCGTATAAAAAAGGAAAAAGAATGCCCCAATGTGCCACTGGAAGACAGCGTCCAGGCCACAGTGCGGGCCGGTGGGGCCCAGGAAGGTCCCGGAATTCGCGTGGGGTTGGGTCGACAGTGCCACAAATCCCAGGAGGCTAGGGCAGCCCGAGCTTACCGGGAAGAGTGCCCTCCAGGGGTCCGGGAGAGAGGTTCATCTGGAGATCTGCATAGGGTTCCCCTTGAATTTTCATCTGAACACTGATCAAACCGACTCATGTAAGAACACCACCCAAGTAGGGCAAGAGCCACCAAAGTGATGAGAGGGGACAGTTTTTGAGCTTCTTGGAGGAAGTTCCAGCCAGAGGGCAGAAATGAGCACAGGGCATTAGGTAGAGCACTCAAAGGAGTTCCGTCACGGCATCAGGAAAAAGCTACCCTATACTAAACGTTGTTTACACCTCCCCCACCCCAGGAAAAAAACTGAAAGTCAAGACTATAAAGATGAAACTGTTTCCGAGAAATCAAATGTACCACAGAACCAGAGTAAATAACATTTATGAGAGTAAAAAAATATCCAGCACCCAACGAAGAAGGGTTCGCAATGCCTGCCCCCCAATCACCATGACCAGCCATCGGAAGAAAGGGGCTAGTATGGCCCACAGGGCCGCGTGCTGGAGTCAAAGCGCGCTGCCTAGCGCACCCTAGCCCCCGCGGCTCACTGGCAAATTCCACTGCATGCTTAGCTGAGAAATCGTACCAGCTTCATACAGACTCTTCCAGGACACGGAAGAGGAGAGAACACCTCCCGACTTATTCTAAGTATGAGGCCCAGGTTACCCTGATTCCAAACACGGACTGAGATATTATAAGAAAAATAAATTATGGACAAATATTATGAATGCAGATGCAAAAATTCTAAACAAAACTTTAGCAAACTGAACTTCACAATACATAAAAAGGATATCATAGCATGATGCAGAATGTAAGGTTTATTTAACATTTTAAAATCAATCAATACGGCTTATCATATGAACCCTCTAAAATATAAAAACCACATACCATCTCAATTGAAACAGATAAAGTATTTAATGAAAGCCAAAATCCATTCCTAATAAAAATTATCAACAAATTTAAAATAAAAGGAAATTTCCTCAACCAGATAAAGGGTGTCTGTGACAAGCCTCAAGCTAATGTAGTATTTAATAGTGAAAAACTACATGGGTTCTCCATAAGATAAGGAACAAGATAAGGATGTACATTCTCACTTCTATTGAATGTTGTTCTGACCACCACCATTAGACAAGAAAATGAAATAAAGTATATCTAACATCGGGAAGGAGAAAGTCAAATACACTTATTCACAGATAATTACAATAAAATGCAAAACTTCCTACAGAGATGATATAAATATTGTAAAACTGAAAAAAAAATACATAGAAGAGAGATTTTTAAAAACAGACCAATAGTAAAAGATTACTTATATAAGAGACATATAAAAATAATTACCTATAAGTAATGAATATTGTGGAGTAGACAGGGAAATTCAGGACTTCTCTGAGTACTTTGTTTTATAGACTGACTTTGGACTCGTGGACACATTTTACATGGCTGTAAAAAATAAATTTAAAAAGTCATTCCAACGAAAAGTTAAAATAAAATGAAACGAAAGAATCTAAATGTGAATCCAGCTGGTCCCACAACCACATAGAGAAAAACTTCAAAAATAGACTCCAGTTAATAGTGCTGGTGGAAGAGCTGGTATTATTATTACGAAACAGTGGTGTGTGTTGTGGGGATAAGACAAATGAGTCGGGGACAGTCTGTCATTCCTGCTGCGAACCAAGATTCTCAGAATACCGAGGGGAAACCTGGACTTCCTACAGCCACATAACAATGTCAAAGAAACTCAGAGGCTGGAGAGTCTAGAAAACTTGGGAAGATTAAGTTACACTTGGCTTCAAGGTAAATGTGAGTTTACTATCTTTGGAAGTTTTCTAGGAGTAACAGTAAGAAACCTGATCAAGGAAAAAAAAAACAGCACAGTAAAGGAAAAGAGTCAAGTAGCCTGGGTTCAAGCCTGGGATCAGTGAAGGCCGACTCTGAACTGAGGGCTGTGAACTGGATAAGCTCTACGGTCTCTTGAAGTTTTCAAATGCTGTCATTGCCCCGGCGAGCATGGGAAATGCCAGCAGTCGACTGTTCCAAGTTCAGTAGTTTCATTAGTAAATACGCTGACCCATCAGCAAATGTCCATGCTCACTTGAAAGGTGTATAGTACATATACAAAAAAAATTAATGATCTCTCAAGCCTCCACAACGAGACCACAGAAGAACATTGGTACCAACATGTTTATCTGGAAGGAAAAGTAACAGAGACTATGTCATTAGCGAGGATAACTACAATAAAAATCTCAGGATTGGAAGGTCTGGAAAATACCAATTTACCACAAGGGTCCACAAATTGAAGGCCACATTTGCCAGACATGGAATTCCTAAAAGGATTATCTCTGATGATGAGACACAGTCGTCCTCAAAGGAATTTCCACATTTTGCCAAAACATGAGAGTTTGAACACTTCACGGTCAGTCCATGTTACCACAGAGCCAAGCCCTTTGCAAGGGGTTAGTGGTGAAAAGCTGAAAGAATGAAACTCTAAAACGCATTGGCTCGGGCTGAGACTAATGACAAAGGCCCCTGCCTCAGACTTTTTCGAGCAAGGAATGCATTGTGGGCCACTTCCAATTCCTTCCCCCAGTTGTTATACCCTCAGCATCTCCCTTCAGTGCTATTGTCTATGCACGGAATGTGAGGGTGTATGGCCCTAAGTCTACTCCTCACACAAATATTGTATAACTGAATAAAAACAGATACGATAAACGACTCACACCACCAGGCCCTGCTCTAACTCCTTAGTCTGTGAAATCCTATTCCTTGGACATTCCCATTTAAATAAAGAGGTATTCTTGCTGGTGATGGCTTGATTAAAATGATACCATAGTCCCCCCAGGGAACATTCTAGAAAAGATCAATATTTTAATTAGTACAAAAGTATGCCTTGAGAATCTAAGAAGGGTCTAGACCTGAGCTAATGAAGTGTAACCCTGCCTTAGTCAAGGCTTTTTCAGTGAAAAGCAATAAAAGTTGCACACGCTATCCTTAAAAATGAGTCAAGATGGTGGAGCAGAAGGACAGGGCATGCACCTGCTCCCATAACCACATGAAAGTCACAACGAAGTTATAGAACAACCACCTGGACGACGAGCTGAACAGAAGTCCTACAACTCAGGACATAAAGAAGAAACCACGTCAAGACTGGTAGGAGCGGCAGAGATGCGAGACAGGCAGGCCAGGCACCCACATGGCCGCTGAGGACCCCAAGGACACCTCAGCTGCAAAGGTTCCCCCTAGGGAGCCAGGGGTCTCGGTGCATGCTGGGTTCCCCAGTCCAGAGCACCAGTGCCGGGAAGAGGAGCCACAGAGCACCTGGCTGGGAAAATCAGCAGGGATTCCGACCATCCTGTGAGACAGAGGCTGCTGGAAACCCAGGCGTCCTCTTGAAGGGCCAATGCTCAAACTCTGGCTCGAAGGCACTCACCTTGGGCTCTGGCAGAGGGACAGTGGCTCAAGAGGCACTGGGAACACACAGGGAGAAACTGAGTTGTGTGGCTGTGATGCGAGAGCTGGAAGGCCTGTTGCCATTATCCCTGTGTGGAGTCTTCCCCCCACACGACGAGTTACACCGCCTTTCCTGTGTGGAGCCCTGCTCTGACACGGCCCAATCCAAATCTGCGTTAGCCTGCTGACCCTCACTGGCTCCACACTAATGACCCCTGGAGCCCCTGGCCTGTTTGACACACGCAGCGCCCAGTCTCTCCCAACAGCAACAAACCTGGGCCCTCGTGGAGGCTTTACGAACTCTCAAACTTCGCGTTAAGTTCAGCGGGTCCCAGAGTTACACTGAGAGACCCTGGGTGGGGTGTCTTCACGGTGAGGGTTGCGAGGGCAGCACCGCTGTCCCTACGCTGAGCCGCCCGCCTGCCTCGGCCCCTCTCTCCCTCGTTCTCCGGCGGAAGCCAGCCTCCCTAGGGAGAGGCCCATAAAGCAAAGAGCTTAGGGAAGCCAGAGACCAACCACCACCAAGGAACTGAGGCCCTCCATCCGACGGCCCACGAGGAACTGAATCCCACTGACCGCCGTGTGAATGAGCAGGGGGGCAGGCCCTGTGTCTGCTGAGCCTCCCGGGGAGACCACAGCCCTGGCCAGTCAAGGTGTAGAGCACCCTGCAGCCTGGCGAGCGGCAGTGAGGCAAAGGGCCACATCTACGCCGCTCCTAGGTTTCCGACCCACAGAAGCCATGATACAATCAATGTTTCTTGTTTAACACTTAACTTTTAGATGATTTGTGATGCAGCAATAAATTACTAATACACTAGCCCAGCCCTGCAGCTCTGTACCCATAAGTCTGGTACCAGCTGACAGGCGTCCCAGTGAATGATTTCCAAATTATCAAGAGAAAGGTTCCGATTGGCCCAGGCTGGTTTGGCTGCCCATCACTGGTACAAACACACAAACGGCTGCAGCCCTGGCGGGAACAAAGCTGTATCGTACAATGACAGCCACAAGGTTCCGGTCCCGTGAATAGGGATCAGTTCTCAGATGGGAGGAAGTGGGTCAGAAAAAAAAAAAAAAGTCTCTTTTAAAAGGAGCTACACATCTGGTTAGGAAGATGAAACGCCTGGAATAAACAAAGCCTGCCCAGGGTAATAAGTGATGAGCTAAGGGCCCCACGTCCCCATCACCTCAGACAGTCTAGGGCTGCGCCTCCTGTGGCTCTGATACCACCCGGAAGTTCTGCTACTAGAATTTCTGTCAGTGAGGCGTTTTTTCTTTTTTAATCCGTTAAGCTCGCTGTTGAGCAGAGTGCTGAGAAAACAACAGGCTGATCCCACTTGTTGACGCAACAAGAAAAGGAGCAAAGCGGCGTCATACTAGCAAATAGACGCTCCTCTTTGATGGAAAGCAGGGAAAACCTCTCCAGCATTAGTCCTCTACAGGGCGTGACTGCGGCAGTGAATCCTCTTAAACATGGGCATCTTTTTACAACGGAGCAAAGAAAAGAATGTGGAAGAAGAATTACTAATGGCTGACGATCGCTCCGAAACCAGGAACGCTGTATAGTTGGGTCGTGTCAGGAAAAGAGCTTCTCATTTCTATCCCTGCTAGTAAGTTTTTCCCGCTGCTAGAGAGTATACATTACCAGAATGCTGGGCCCAGAGAGTAAAAAAGATACGAAAAATAGCAAAGGTAATGACCGACGGTACAAAGTTAGAGAAGAAAACCTAGAAATACACCAGAAACGAGCTTTTAAGTTGACAAGCAATGAAGAATATAATCTGATGATTTACAGTGCTAATTTATGCCTGGGATTTTAAAAGTGAAATTTAAAAGTTAGAGAAAGAGACCTGGCTGGTGTGGCTCAGTGGGTTGAGCACCAGCCTGTGGACCAAAAGGTCGACAGTTCGAATCCCAGTCAGGGAACATGCCTGGGTTGCTGGTCGGCCCATTTGGGAGCATGTGAGAGACGACCGATCGATGTCTCGCACATCAGTGTTTCTCTCCCTCTCTGTCTCCCTCCCTTCCCCACTCTCTAAAAATAAATAAAAATCTTTTTTAAAAAAATTAGAGAAAGAAGTACAAAGGTTATTGCTTCCAATCTGTCACCAAGTTAAACTGAAAGTCTACTGAAGTTTTCTTGGCTTTGCAGCACCAGTACTTAACAAAGTCGGATGGAGAAAAATTATATAATCATTAGCTGCATAATCCCATCCCAACTCCCCCACATCCAACAAAAGATTTTACCTCCAAGTCTCTGCTGCAACCCTATTCTGTTACGTCAGTGGACAGCTCACAGTGATAAAACACCATAACCAGTCATCTCAGCAACAGCTGCTATTTATTGAGTCCTGGCCAAGTCTTCGGCACTGATGTAAGCGCCTTCGGTACATAACACCACTTAATTCTCACAACGATCCTATAATGTGGACACTACTAAGTTCTCCACTCAGTACATGAAGGAACTCATCTAACGCTCAGGCAGACTTATAAAACTGGCCCAAGGATACAGAGCTGGAAAATGAAAAAGAGGGAATTTGAACTAACTCCAAAGTCTGCGGCCACTGCGTGAGATAGCCTTCCATGGTAATCTCATTCACTGGGCACTTCCTGCTGTCGCTGTCACTGTGCCGACAGCTTTGCTTACATTACATCATTAGATGGTCCCAACAGCCTATACACCGTAGGTTGGATTATCCCATTTTACAAAACGAGAATCTAAGTAAGTAAATGCGCTCATCACCGGTATTGTCCATAGACCCTGGAGCTAAAAGCAGCCACTATTTGAGTCACTAACATGTACAGAGTGAAGGCGTAATAAGAACAACCTAGGTATGCAATGATGGCCACAACTCGTTCACAACACGCAGGTGCCACACAGGGAATCCCTAGTTTCACGGAACACTGAACTCATGGTAAACTACCCCTTTTGTCATTGTAGAGGTGAAAAGGGTCTCCTTCGGGCTGTGTACCCACTTACATAGCCCCACACAGAAGCCAGTGAAGGTTTCAGGCATCAGACAGACAGATGTGGCTGCCCGGGTGGGTGGAAGATGACCACCGGCATACAGACTGTTGTGCTTATGTTGTTCTGTGTTGACATCTGATAGGGCTATTCTTGTCTGTGTTTACACGTCCCAGTCATGTTGTTCAACCGGACAGGGTTTTATTAATATTATTGATGGCTGCCATAGCAACAAGCATGGGACTATACTTTAGCTATGAAACTGTGACAAGTATTTGGTTGATCACAGTCCGTAAATTATATCAGAGGGATGATCTCCAGGCGTGAAGGGAGATGGAACAGGACATCACCGGACAGACACTTGCTTTGATCTCTTTGGGGAAATTTACATAGAGATTTCTCCTGAAACAGTTTCTTTCCAGGGGCTTCCTCTGGAAATTTGGAGCAGTTTGACCCTTGGAGAAAAGCCAGTAACTCAACCAAAGACTCTCCCTAGGCCATAAATAGCCTTCTAAGTTTGCACCCTCCATTTCCATGACTCTCCCTCTCCTGACCTTCTCGGTCCCTGCAGTACTTAAGACATTAATGGGACAAAGTCAAATGCTAGAAATTGGGTGATTTTCCTTTGCTGCTTTCAGCTCAGGCTCCTTAGGAGACATTCCTTTGGACTGGAAATACTTGATGAAATTTATACGGATGCTGTGAGTGGGGAGGAAAAGGGGCAAGATGGTGGATATGAAGAACATGTCAAACACGTGCTGCCATGGAGGAACCTGTGGTCTTGTTTAAGGGCAGATGCCACACTGGTTCCTGAGTTGTATGACTTTCAGTTTTATAACCAGGAAAGTCCAGGGCAAACCAGGAAGAGTTAGCCACTCTGTGAAGTAAGTCTGGGAAATTCACTTTATCTAAGTAGACCTCATTTCTCTCAACTCTAAAAATAAATTAAAAAACTTAGCTCCTGCCCTGGTTGGTGTGGTTCAGTGGATTGAGTGCTGGCCTGCAAAGCATGGGGCCACTGGTTCAATTCCTAGTCAGGGCACATGCCTGGGTTGCAGGCCAGGTCCCCAGAAGGGGGAGCGTGAGAGGTAACCACACATTGATGTTTCTCTCCCTCTCTTTCTCCCTCCCTTCCTCTCTAAAAATAAATAAATATAATCTTTAAAAAAAATTAACTCCTTTGCCTTAATTTACAGTAATCCTCATTTGATGGAAGAAAAAAATGTAAGAAATCTTTAAAAAGGAGTTCAGAGAAGCCAGCCATATCTGATCCTACAGAATTGACTCCAAAAAGATGGGGAATTGGGTCTCTTCAATGGAACACCTCAACGTCCATCACCTCAAAACACTGCTTCTCCCCGTGGTGCACCTGGGCTCTCTGAGGCCGTGCCACAGACTGACTTCTTGCAGCTGCCCTCTAAGTGATCCCCAGGATGTGGCTGACACACTGGAAAGATCTGGTTCAACCAATAGTGAAAACCAGTCTTAAAACTCCCAACACACAGCTGCAGGTTTAGGATGAATGAGACATGACCTATAAAATATTTTGACAGCAAGGAGTTACGACTTAAACACAGCAAAGAAGGTACCAGACTTAAGTATTCCATTTAATACATTTGTTGGGAAGGGGGTGAAAGATGGTAAGGAGAACAGACAATGAAGTCATCCCTACGGTGATTTCATACCACCATCCCTCTTCCAGGGAGAGGAGGGTAGTCATTGGCCTTAGAATAATCCCTTAATCCCTCGTTCCAGAGAAATACGAGTGCTATGAGAATCACAGGTTGGTGCTGGGAGGGGAGTACTCAAAGTGCCCCCCACCCCGCCCCCAATTTAGAACACAGTTGGGAGAAGGAAGCGTGCTAGGCAGTCAGGCAAACATGAGCAGAGCAAGGACAATGGGCCAGATACGCAAAGTCACCAGGGCAAAAAGCCCAGGGTTCCTAGCAACAGGCAAAACTGGGAAAAGAAGGACCTCGCCCCCAGGGTAACCTTTCCTCCCCTAGCCTAGTGCTGGTCATGTGCTTCAGGTCTTCCTGTGACCTTTCCTCCCCTGGCACATCACTAGTCATGCAGTAGGGTCCCTTGGAGAAGAGGGACAGAAGAGTAGCCTATGTGACTACCTTGCAGGTCCTTGTACAACCACTCCCTTAAGCATTAGCCCCTAGGGATAACCTCTAGGCCTCAGCTGTGTTTCGGCTCCAGGCTACATCCCCAGGATGTAGCTTACACACTGGGAAAATCTCGTTCGACCAATAGCAGCAGCAAAAACAGATAAGCGATGACATGGTGGACCTCAGGACCAGCTGCACTGATGAATGACCCCTGCCCTGCTGCCAACCAATCGGTGGAAACCACAACCCTGAAAGGGCACACCTGGAAAGCTGATGAGTGGGCCACTGGACCCTCCCCTGGGACCTCCCCTAAAATCCCTGCTCTTAAAAGCCAGTGAGGCTCTAGAACCAAAATACTAGTCCCCCCACCCCCTTCCCTCCATGCAGGCTTTCATTTTCTCCCTCCTTCTCCTAAGGTCCAAAGGCCCTCCTTTTCATGAATATTCTACTGGAACCCTCCCTGAGACCTCCAGATAAATACCCTCAAGACAGAGGACTCAGTGGGACTCTCTGTGGAGTCTTTCCCGACTCCTCCCTTCCCCCAAGTACATTTTCCTTGTCTCTCTCTTTCTTCTAAACTCCAAGGCCCCTTCTTTTGCCTCTTTGACTTGTTTCCTGATCCTGCATCTTCTACAGATCGCTTCTTCTACTTCTGTGATTGTCAAAATAAACTTTCTCTTATAGTTTGAGTCTTGGCTCTGAATTCTTTCTTAGCCAGAGCTCAAGTTCCGAGGTCGCTGAACCGAGGTCCAGTCTAACTCTGCCAGTCTAACACCTGCTGCCATTTTCATTCTTGCCACCAACAGAAGGAGCAGACAGTCTTCTCCTCCAGGATAGTAGCAAGGGCAATGCAATCCACCCACTTTGGCTCCGCTCAACCAATTAAAAAAAAAAAAAAAAAAGACACTCCACCCAAAGCACTGTCAGAGCTCATGGGCCTTGTGTGAACGAGGCTGAGGAGACAGCTGTGATGCTATGAGGCGACACAGATGATCCATCACCTTCTGTGCCCAGGGAGGTTTAGGACATGTTATGGGTTGAATTGTGTTCCCCCAAAAAGATATGCTGAAGTCCAAACCCCTGGTACCTGTGAATGCAACCTTATTTGGAAATAAGGTCTTTTCAGATACAATCAAGTTAAGATAAGGTCATGCTGAATTCGGGTGGGCCCTCATCTAATGACTGGTGTCCTTATAAGAAGAGGAAATTTGGACACAGAGACACACAAGAACAACATGTGATGACAAACACAGAGATTAGAGTGGTGCATCTGCAAGCCAAGGAATGCCAAGAATTACTGGCAGCCACTAGAAGCTGAGAGAAAGGCATGGAACAGACTCTCCCTCAGACGGAACCTCTCGGAAACCTTGATTTTGGAATTTTGGCCTCCCAAACTGTGAGAGAATAAATTTCTGTTGTTTTAAGCCACCCAGTTTGTAGCAGTTTGTTATGGCAACCCTAGGACACGAATACAGAGGTCAAGGGTCTGCCCTTGGCAAAAGAGTCGAGTAGGTACCGCGGGAAGCTGAAGTTCTCGACTGACTTGCTGCATGCACCTCACTCCATCTTGCTCGCCTCCCCCCACCCTCTGCACTAATGGCAGAGGCCCACCACTGACATTCAAATCCTTCAGTGACCTCTCCCCGCCCCTCCCAGTTTGCACAAGATGAAAGGAGACCTACAAAGCACTGCCAGATGAGGACACTGTCCATCTTTCTGGCTCCTTCTCTGGCCTCACTTGGTGTACTTACAGCCCCTTAAAACTATCCTTCTTTTTCATGCCTCGTTGATTTCACACAGATGTGTTCTTGGCCAGTGTAAAGACTCAGTTCAAATACCACCTCCCTGGGTAGCCTTCCTTCACCTGGGTAGATGAGGAATATGCCTGATCCATGTTCTTTGGCATAGAGCTTCAAAAGCCCTTGGAGTCTCTGTCACGCTAATAATGTGACTCACGGTGGGCCCCTAGATAGTTTCAGGATGGGAGCAGGCCACCAGGAAAAGGCTGGGATGTTCCGTCACCAGGCCTCCAGGGAGGCGAGCAGAACAGGAGATAGAGTGCACCACGCAGCCAATGATCCCATCAACTTTGTTTCCAGGTTGATAAATGCACTGATGGCTGGGAGGATGGTGCGCCCTAAATCCATGGGGACAGGTGCCGAGGCTCTGTGCTCCCTCCCAGGACTTGTATCCTTTATAATAAAATATTCCTAAGTATAACACTTCCATGAGTTCCGTAAGTTGTTCTAGCAAATTATCAAAACTGAGGGGTTTTTTACACCCCCCAATTTATAGCCAGCCAGTTGGAAGATCAGGAGACTTGGGGTCCCGCAAAGTGCAGCTGGCATGTGAAGTAAGAACAGTCTTGTGGAGGTCCAGCCCTTCAATTTGTGGGGTCTGACACCGATTCCAAGTGGCTAGCATTAGAATGGTACGATTAATGCACCCAGCTGGGCTTTGAGACAGAACCACCACCTCCTCTCTACCTGCTGTTAGGTGTCCGGGTTGTTTTGCATACCTATAAGGAATTCTCCTCCTCAATCAACCCACGTTGTTTGAGCAGGGCTAAGCCCAATTTCTTTAGCTCCAAAGTAATCATATGACCCAGGCCTGGCCAATAAGAATATTCCATTCCCCCTGGTTGCTTTTTGATGAGCATGTGATCGCGGTCGGTAGGATAAAGGTCAGCTCTCTCCATGAGGGTTGCTAAGCAGATAATGTGCAAGCCCACAGATGCTTCATCCATCAAGGGTACCATTTGCAGAGACTCTGCCTGAAAATGATGTCAGTACAAAAGAACGAAGAGCAGAGAGACCACCATCCTGGTAGAGTTTTTAAGACCCTGAATATAGCTGTGCCTGAAAGGAGAAATACCTCCTGGACTTCCTAGTCATGTTACGTGGTAAATTATTTAATTCAAGCTGGTTTGAGCTAAGTTTTCAGTCCTTGGCAACCAAAAGAATCTCGACGATAACGCATCCTTCCGAAACACAGGCCTGGCTCTCATCTATACCATCATACTCATTACAGTTGCTAGTGTGTTTGTCTAGCTCAGGAGATACGTCTTGTCTTTAATGTCTGCAACATCTGCCTCCGTGCCTAGAACAGTAGTGGGTGCCCAGAACACACTTTTTGAAAGAACGGTGGGGAACTAACCACCTCGTTTACAATTGTTCATTTCCTGCCTCTTGGCACCCCTTCCTCCCTCTCCCTCCACCCCCAGCACAGGCTCATTCACAGGGCAACGAGGAAAAAAGTCACCAGCCACAAATCAAAAGAACTGAACGGTTCTTTTTTTTCCAGATGTGTATGTATGATTCTCTTATCTCTCTCTAGACTCAGTTTCCTCATTTGTAAAGTAAACAATATCTAAAGACTCTTTAAGGAAAAACCTTCCATGACTCTAATACCTGCTACATTACTCACTGGAAACTAAGCCAGCACCTATTGAGGCCTAAGCTATGAGCTTTCCCTGGAATGGCTGCATTTTAACAGATCATTCCTGAAAACCAAAAGACCGTACGTGGTTAAAGAGGTGATGCTACAAGGATGGGGTGATAAGCTACAGAGAGAAATATGTGACAGGTGTGCCCGGCTTAGTGGTCCCAGGGTAGGAACTGGAATGTCTTTATTTTAGGCACAATTCACCTCCGGAGTAAAGCTACTGATGGATTTGAAGAGAAGAACCATTAAAAAGGGTGTACGACATGAGTCTGGTGTTCCCAACCCCCGCTTGCCCACCAAGGCAGGGTCCTGACACAGCCCATCAAGAAGAAGAGTCCACTCGCGTGCCAACCAAACCCAGGGGCCAGGCCCGCAGGAGCAGAAGCAAACGGGGACACAGAGGAGCCTCTCGATGACTCAGGCCCTCGCTTACTCCCGCTGCCCTCCTAGGGGTGGACAGAGGGTGGCTACGGAGAAGAAGAGGAGGAAATAGAGAGGAAGGGAGAAGTTTTTGAAATTATCCACACCAGACTATTATACAAGTTTTACTTGCCTCCTGAATAAACAATAAATAGACACTACTGGGAGATTCCCAGAGACAGCTATAAGGTACAGGCCAAATACAGGACCATTCATGAGAAACTTCTACCTACCCTCCCCCCTCAAAAAACCTTCCCCACCCAGGCCCATGAAGGTGATTCCATGTCTCTTTGAAACACCAATTCCTCAGTTTAAGACCCTAGTTTCTGATATAATGCATGTACTTCTAGGAAGATATCATTTTAAGTCAATATAAGCTGCCTTAAAGTGAACAGGTTCCTGTTCTACGGAAGTAACTTTGAGAAGTGAGGGACACCAGGAAGGGAGGAGAGGAAGGAGGGACAGGCAGCGGCCAGGAATGAACCTGTGCGCCAGGGAGACAGGGACCGCTGAGACCGCTGCCTCCATAACTCCTCGAAAATGTCCACCTGGGGAGGTGACTCAGAATTCCGAAACATGACCCTCTGAGTGCCTCCGAATCAGCTAGGAATCACTGCTGATGGCTGTCCATCAGACGTGGACCCGAATCCTGCGCTAGAAGAGTGGGGAGTGCTTCTGTCTGCCCACACCACGGGTGGCTGCCTCTGTGAACTGTCTGCTCCGCCCTTCCACACAGGCACCACCTGGGGTTATTTCAGAGAGAATTACGCACCGCCCTAAAAATCTCTCCTCCCTGACCGCCCGCAAGCTGTGGAAGGCTACAGGTTACACTGCTCCACACTTTGCAGTTCCTGAGCTACTACCATTGGATTCCTCATAGAGCAGTTTCCCAAGAAAGAACCTCAGAAAAGGAACACACTTGCAGAGTTCAGCTTAAACTGTGAGGACTGCCAAGTTTCTCTTGGGTAAGAGCACCCTCTGGTGGTCGATGTCTGTTTCGTGGTCTAACAGCTCCACCTCTGGAGGTGCACAGTCTTCTAACTGGGTTCAAACTAAATCCTTCCAGATGGAAACATATTCCACGATCCCTCTTGGTAGCATAACCACCCACCGATATCAAAGTCCTAAGATCTAGGTTCAGGTCTTGCGCTATTACTCCCAGTGTGAGACTTTGGCTTCGTCACCTCTCAGTCTCACTTCCGCTATTAAAAGGAGGAAAGCAATGCCTCCACTAGGCTCAAGTGAAAACGCCTGCTTCTCTGTAAAGCACTGTACGCATTAAAAGAGGAGACACCACTATGAGCTACCAGATCCAAACAGGTCTCAGCATCAAATAAAAAGCTCTTAATATCCTGCGGGTCCCTTCGAGCTTTGCGTATGTCGCCCATATACGTCTCATGCACCAGTAATTTCCTTCGGGATGTCTGCCTTCAACCTTCAGCAAGTCCCCTTTCACTTCATGCTCATGTTGCGACCACAGCCTGGTGATCCTGCCTCCAGTTTCTCTTCCGAACCACCTGGCCAATGGCTGCTTTATTCATCCTAATGGCTACACGGACTGAGTCACTTCCCAGCTTCGGAATGACGAACTGCCTGTGGCCGTGCGCTTGGGCCTGTGAGAAGCGAAGGCAGCGTGAACGGCCCGGCTTCACGCAGCATGGCCAGCGTCGGCCTGGGCTTCCTCCACGCCCTTCCTCCCTGGCACCCCTGACTCGATGGCTGTGCACCCTCTCCTTCTTTCCTGCAGGATGGCAGGTGAGGTCCACAGGGCTTTCACCATTTGGCGCGTGGATGCCTTCGCTCCTCAGCCCGCGTGGCCCCTTCATACACACACCGCAGCCCACCCAAGCCGGTCTGCCTGCAGTTCTCCAGGTACAGTGCTGTTTCACACGTCCCTGACTCTGCATGTGGGTTTCTAGAGACCTCCACCGACTCCTCAGCTCCAAGGCTGGGTTAGGTGCAGCTCCCCTGTGGAGCCCAGTGACTGTCACTATCATACCAGTTGTCACACTGTAGTTGAATTCTTTTACTTGTCTGTCTTCTCCAACTGCCTAGCAAAATACTTGGAATTCAATAGGCACCCACTTTAGTTTGATGAACGGGTAACGACTTCTGTGTTGTCAAATTCAAAGGCCACGTTTTTGCTCTAATCTTACTGCATCTAGCAACAGCGCTGGCTGATGACTCCACCTTCCTTCCTTGGCTTTCCTAACATCAAAGCCTCCTGGTTTTCCCCCAGCTCAGGCCCTGTGCTGCAACTCTGCATACGGGCTCGAATGCCATGGCGGAAGGCTGGATCAAGAGAGCAGAGAAGACAGACACTGCGCTCACCACCTCACGTGAAAAACATCAAAATTACAACAAAATTCTAGAACAGTCAACCTGGGTACCACATCAAGACCAGCTGAACAAAAGCCCTACATCTAAGGATAAAAAGAAGAACCCACGTCAAGGGGCGGAGAGGCAAAATGAGCTGGCCCCGCACCCACAGGAGGCAGCTATGAATCCAGAGGGATATTTCAGTTGCAGAGGCGCCCCCCAAGAAGCGAGGAATCTTGGTCCTGTGTGGGACTCCCCAGGGGGAAATACCGTGTCAGAAAGAGTAGCCCGCAAACATGAGGTTGGGAAAATCAGCAAGAAGTCCAAACGTCCAGGTGTGACACAAAGCTGCTGGAAACCCGACTGTCCTCTTAAAGGGTCAGCGCAAAAACTCTCACTTGCAGGCACTCACCTTGGTTTCCAGCAGACGGACAGAGGCTTGGAGGACACCAGAGACATACAGGGAGAAGCTGAGTTGTAGAGCTTCAGGACAAGGGCTGGATGGATGGCTGCTATTATCCTGTGTTGAGCTATCCTCCCTTGTGGTCAATGGACTGAAAAACACACAAACACATGGAGGCTAAATAACATGTTACTAAATAATGAATGGGTTATCAATAACATCAAGGAAGAAATCTAAAGATACCTTGATACAAATGAAAATGAAAACATAACAACCCAATGGGGAACAGCAAAAGCAGGCCTCAGAGGGAAATTCATAGCAATATAGGCTATGAACAATCTAATGTTACACCTAAAGGAAGTACATAAAGAACAATAGACCCTGGCCAGGTAGCTTGGTTGGTGAGAGCACTGTCCTGATATGCCAAGCTTGTGGACTCGATCACCAGTCAGGGAACATACAAGAAGCAACCAATGAATGCATAAGTGGAACAACAAATTAATATTTCTCTATCTCTCTCATCCCCCATCCCTTCCTCTCTCTCTAAAATCAATAAATAAAACATTTTTAAAAGATCAGAGGAGAAATAAACAAGAGTCTAAAAAAAATACAAATGACCGATAAACTAAGAGCCGATTCTTTGCAAAAATAAACAAAACTGATAAACCTTTGGCTAGACTTATGGTTTATTTTGATGATCAGTTTGTTCTAGATTTGTCCTGTGGGAGTCCTTCAATCAGGATTCTGAGTCCTTGCTGTGTCCTCATCATTCCTTGAACATTTTTTCCTGTCTAACACAAGATATTTTAGGGTCATCTTACACTTTACCCTGGCTCTAGAAGCCACCATTCCTTCAAGCAGAGAGTGATACTTAGAAGCCAAGATCTGGGCTCCAAGTATGCTCAGTACTCCAGGGGTATTGCTGTTCCCAGCCCCTCTCAGTGGACAGAACTAGAAAATATATACACATGCATACATACGTATACACATGCACACAAAGACACACACACACACCAGGATTACATACGAGGGTGGGCAAAAGTAGGTCAGTAATAACAATATAATAATTGATAACTACTACAAGAATAAAGTCCATGTTTTGTGTAGTCACAACTGTAAACCTGCTCTTTCCCACCTCTGTGGGTGTGTGAACATCTGCATGTTCTCATAAGTTCATACCAGCATCTTCAACTCTAATCCAACACTACATGGTCCATTTCAATCTAGCTTCGTCCTGCTCCATATTTGTTTCTCCATTGTCTGACGAGAAGAAACACACTGTCTTCCATTCTCATTTCGTAGCTTATATCCTGACATTGCCAGGCTGCTACCCCACTCTGGCCAAGGCCCTGACCCCCACTGTGCCTGCCTGCCAGGCCTATTTTGTGCTGTCAAAACACATCATATTTTAATTCTCTGAAAAGGGTTTGCTTTCAATGTACCATTGCTGGAGCGCAAGGGTATTGCCAACACCGTGTTTGGTGTATGGTGGGCCCCAACATGTCCTTGGTGAGTGAGTGAATGGACTCATGCACGCATGCTTCATATGCAGGTCCCTGAAACGAATACTGACGGGGGCCTCGCGGACAGTGGGAGAAGAGGCAGGTGGAAAATCACTGAGGAACAACACCAAGCAGGTTCTGAGGTCTGCATTCCAGGAGTGTGAGCGTCCACTCTGCTGTCACGGTTCCTTTGCAGAAAGATCATCATAAATGGAAACGAGCGAAAACCTTTATGTGTGAGTAGTTGAAATAGAAAGGATGAATGTGTTCCAGAAGGCAGGCTGTTCAAAAACATAAACACCAATCTTCAGAGAGAGAGGATTTCTCCCATCGATCAAGAACAATACAGGGTGGAGCAAAGTGGGTTTACAGTTGGGCATACGCAAAGCACAGAGTTTATTTTTATATTACTATTTATTAATTATTGTATTATTTTCCATACAAACAACTGTGAAACTACTTTGCACCCCACCCCTGTATGTAGAGGGGATGATGAAGAGTTTCTCCAAGAAAGAAGGCATCTGGTTTGAAAAAATGTTTAAAAAAGAGTAAAAATGAAACAGAACAAACAGAAAACTTTTGCAAATGGAGTTGGTGACGAAACCAGTGACATCTTTCATCAGCCACCTCAGAAGACAAGGGCCCAAGTGGACCCCATCACTGAAAGCAAAGAAACATTCATGAACAGAAGTGAGGTTAAAATTTCCTGGATAACCAAAACCATGATTTATTGGCGACGGGAACTTGGTTACCAGACAAACTGCTTTTGTCTTCTTACCAAAAGGAATGTGGAGTCACGCTTGAGGGTTATGCACATTGTAAGTAATCTTTAGAACATATGGACAGTGAGGAGTACACTGTTAGTGAAATTGTGGCATACGTCCATGCACACTTGGAGTGATGCTGGGCACGTGGCCCCTCGGCAACTTTGAGACCACAGAATTCTGGAACCCTTGCAGATCATTCTGACACACGAAAACCCAGGTTTATGGGACACCACACCGACTGAGAGTATTTGTATGCATCCAAGCAATGCTGGGCTGCGCAGCCCTGGACATAAACTACCTGTGTGGTTTCTAAAGTACTTGGCAGAGATGTCTGGAACTCTGCATAGTGCCCACACTTACAAGGTACCATCAGAAAGCTGTCATCAGTGGATACTCACATTTGGATCTCATTGGTAGCTGCAAAATGTTTATGAACCAACTCTTTCTTGGGGAAGGGGCAACAAGAGAGTACTGATTTTTAGTGTTTGCCAATTTCTGAGGTGTACATACTTCCACCATGATTGATTTCAAGATATAATCTCAAAGTCACAGAAGGAAAAGTTGGGAGGAAATAGGTACAACCCACTCTAGTGAGCTGGTGCAAGCTAACTCCAGTCGCCTCTAGCCCACCATTGTTTATAAACATAGTTTTGTTCTTGGTCCTTCTTTTGTACAAAGAATATATTTTAAAATTGTTAGTTTATAACAGGAGTGATGTGTAAGCTTGTGTTCTGTTTGGTTTTATAGAGCAAGCAGAAGGAATATAGATCCTTTCCTCATTTCATAACTGCTGGCCCTGAATGAAATGATGGACAAAGACAGCTTTATTGTCTAGTTGATAAAACTGCTCTCACAATGTTGTGTGTGTGGGAGTGGTCTATTCCTCAAACAGTATGTGTTTTATAATATGTGTTGATGGTACATGGTAAAATATTCTGATTCCTAGTGCCCAAGAATGGACTTAATTTGTGTCACCGAAAATACATTCATTTGTGCTTGTTTTTAATACTCCTTAGAGCAAACAGCCCTTTCTTTATAAGTCATGTAGGTTGCTGGGATTATTGAATAACAGCTTATTTTGTGGTTTTCTGATATGATATAGTAATATGTAGTTACAGTTTTCTGGACAACTTTTTAAATTAATTTTTCTTCAGATATTCAGTATTTTTTTGTGAATTATACATATAGGTATGGAGGGGGGTGTGTGTGTGTGTGTTGGGTTTTTTTTTTTTTTTAATGAAATCAGGAAAGAAGCCAGGCTTGAATATGCCATAAAACCATTTTCATGTTGGTATGCTGGCATACTGTTGCCAAATTCCTGAAGGAAGTAAGCTTTTGAACTAAAGTAAAACACGCCTCTTATGCAGCTACTGGAATCATGAACCTTCTAATTATAACAGTAGCCTTCACTTTTACAGTTTTCAAAGGGCTTTTAAATACATTATGTATTCTGGCGGACTTTCGCCAAAGCATGCTCTTGAATCTAAGGTGCAATATCCTTTACTTGCCCGGTCCAGAATCTTGGCAGAAAAGCCGCCAAAAGAACATTAAAGCAGGTTCCAGAACTCAAGGTTGGAGGAAAGAATCAGAGAGGTGCTTATTCACTTCCATCTTAGCTTTAACGCAGTGGCTACTATTATACTTGGGGAGAAAAGCCCCCAAACAATCATCATTTAAATTAATTTAAAGCAGAAGGCTCTCTAGGTCCATCCACATTGTCCCAAATGGCTAAGTGAAATAAGTTAGAGAAAGAAAAAATATGATTTCAATTATATGTGGAATTTTTTAAAAATGAGCAAACAAAACAAAGCAAAAACAGACTCATAGAAACAAAGAACAAACTGGGGTTGCCAAAGTGGGGGTTTGGAGGCATGGATGAAAAAGGTGAAGGGGAACGCGGTCAATAATATTGTGACAACTCTGCACAGTGACCAATGGTTACGAGACTTAGTGTGGTGTTCACATCATAAGATATACAATGTTGAATCACTATGTTGCACACCTGAAACTAATATAATATTGTATGCCCACTATACTTAAATTAAAAAAACTAGTAAATTAATCTAAAGCAGTGGGAATCATCGCCTCATCACACACAAGAAGGGTGACCTCACTGGACAACGCACACAGTTGATCTGCATAACAAAGAAGAGAGAGGCTGGGAGAAAACAATTTTTGGAAGTTGACATGGACTTCTAAAATAGGACCCCCTTCTGGTACAAATAATGAGATTTCATGTTTAACTCAACAGAACTTAAATCTCCATGACAATCTCCAAGGCAAAGTTACAGCAGAAGTATTGACAGATGAAACAGTAGGGAAGAGAGATTACGTGATTTAATCTCCAACTGCAAAGACCAGAAGAAGTACCTGGAATCCCCTGTGGCAGAGCTATGGCTTGGGAAGACAACCGTGATTTTCTGCAGCTCCGTTCACTGCATGGCATGAAACCAATGGCAATTTCTCCTCTGCCCCTGAGAGGACTGCCCAGTTTGAATGGTCCTCTTTGAACCAGTACTCCTGGAGAAAACAGTGTGTGTAAGAGGATTCTGATAAATACAGAGGTTCCCCCGACTTCAATGAAAATACAGCAATTGCACCGTTAGGAGGAACTAGCCAAGATAGGACATTAAAAGGTTTAGGAAAGGGGTGTCGGTTCAGATAGGAGGACATGGGACTTGATCTGAATATTGGAGGGCAGCTGGACTCAGAGGGACAAGGAAAAGGTGAGGAAGGACGCTGAGGCAAACTGGAACTAAACTATACAGGTGGACCCCATGCAGTGGATACGTGGGCCATGCCGGGAAAACCACAGAGCAGACACTGAGACCTATTTTTCGCCCAAGGGTGAATATATAAAGAACAGCTGTCTCCTAAGTAGGGCTCGTTCCTCCGCTCACTACAGCATGAAAATCCAAAGGCAGGGTGCGTGCAAAGACCCAAAGCTTAAAGCATCCGGTTCCTTCATGGAACTGTGAGCAGTGACTAGCAGAATATAAACAAAGAAACATGTCAAAAAGTTCTGAGTTCTTTCTAATGAACAACACAGGTGGGAAGAAATATTGTAACTGCGCCCCATCCTACAGCTCATTTAAGAGGAGCGAGCCATGGGAAGAGAAGAAAATGGGCCACCGTGCAAAGAATACAATGTTGCGACGATGACAGCCAGCATCTCAGTGAGAGTTTATAACATCCCAGGAATTGTGCTTCAGTCCTACACTACTTCATTACAGAAATGTTATGATATTTACTATTAGATAGAACTTTTGGTAACAAATAATGTAAAACTGACTTAAAATAGCTTAGATCCAAGGGAACGGACTGTCTTGCAGAACTGAAAGTCCAGGGGTAGACGTTCCCGGCTTCAGAAATGGCTAAATCCAGGGGAGCAAATGATGTTATCAGGATTCTGTCACTGTTGTCATTTCTCGGCTCTGTTTCGCTGGCTGTTGGCTTCATTTGCAGCCAGTCACTCTTGGCCCACCTGGGGAAACCGACTGCTGGAAGCCCCAAGCCTACCTGCTTATACTGAGAGGTTAAAAGCAGCTTTCCCTTGCTCACCGGCTCACTCTTGCTTTCCCCGCCCTCACCCTCCTCCCCTCCTCCTTGCCCCCAACTGTGGAGGCTTTAGATGGCCCTGCTGAGTCATGTACACAAAACTCAGACCAAACACTCCAAGGGCCACGCCTGAGTCCTGTGGCCCCTTCTACCAGAGACAGGCAGGTAATGAGATTGGCAGGCCCCTGACACCATATGAGACCAGACAGGGAGTTCCCAGTGGGAACAAGCCACCAAGCAAATGTCCACTACAGGTAAATAATAACCTTCCTATTTGGCGATAAGAAAATTGAGACCTTGTGTGGTTAAACTTGAAGACGAACTTGGGAATAATACTGCACATTGTGAAACCATTTTGAAAAGGGCTGGGCCCAAGCCCCACCCAGGGAATTAACCCAGAATCTCGGCAGTAAGAAATGGGGAATGTATATTGTCTTTGAAGCTCCTCAGGTGATTCTAATATGCAGGCAGGCCCCGAGGCTGCAGACAGTGCTTACCTCGGCCACCCTTCCCACCCAGCTCATCAGATGGAACTGTCCGCTCACCCGCCTGCCTCCCTCACTCATCTTTATATCATCCCATCTTTACAGCTGCAGTCCCCGGTGTGCCTCACCTGACACTGCAGACATTCAACAAATATTTGTTAAACTGGATTGATGGAGCTCCCTGGATTTTCACACAAACACTCCTGCTGGAATAAAGGGTTCAGAGGGGGAAACCAATAAAACTATTTTCGTGATGTAGTAGCAATGACATAATGACAGGAAGGAGGAAAAAGGAAAAGAGATAGTAATCCATTGCCTGTATTTTCTGAGTCAAGAAGAAACATATAAAAAGGAGGCGCTCGTAGGTAATACTATCGCGCACCATAAATTACTTTTCAGATTAACATAACTCTTCATGCCAGCTTCTCAGCTCTCGTTTGGCCAGGTTCCTTAACTATGACATCCTTATCCCCCAATTAAAGTCTGATTAAGCTTGTCAGCACCTTTCCAGAATATTAACTATTTTATTCTTTAAAAAGCTAAGCTTTGTTAAATTGAAATTTTTTAGGGAAAAGCAGCATATCCCAATGACTTCATCTTTCGTTTCATGTGACTAGACCATGCTAAACAATACCTTTAATCTGATCAAAAGTTAAAGATTAATTTTACTGCAAACAACCGCACTTTGGTTTCTTAAAAAAAAACCACTTATTTTTAGAAAAACACTGACATCATAGCTATGGCTGCTGTGTTCCTTTGGGTGATTTGTTTCTTTCCTACGAAATGACTTGACGCTCTCAGACTCCGACCGCCCCCTGTAGCACTCCTGAACCCAGGCGTTTCATCTCTATTTGGATGTGGAGATGGACGCAGGGTAATTTCAAGTTTCTCTACCTGTCTGTCTCTCCAAGAATTTATCCATTTTCCAAACCTTGAGACTTCCTTTTTCGTGGCACCTGACTCTGGGCTCCACCCAAGTATGGGCCCACCTCGTGCGTGCATGTTTATGGGACTGTCTGCAGCAGACCATCGGTGCCAACCAAGAGCACCTGATGCTTGTCTCCATCTCCTGACCTTCAGTGCCCACCCACGGCCAAGCTCGGGCACTCCTTCCACCCAGAGGGTTTCTGGGGGCTGCATGTCTGTGTAATCATCTAGACATCAGTACCCCAGTGAGTTTGTTTCCAGAAAAAAAGATCTGACACTAAAGCGTGTTTCAGGCAACTCAGCTGGGCCCTTAAGCTAAAAGAAGCATTTGCCTACAAAGTCCCTTTCCTAATGCACTGGGTTGGTCCCCAGGATCCGTCTCCTGCTTCAACGGTGTAACAGACCCCGAGACGCCCCTTCTTCCAGCCTCGGACCACCTTCTAACTTCCTTTCCAGTAAAAACCCTCGGAACCGTCTTTTCAGCCACCCTGGGCCTCCCGGACCAGCCAACAACGTGTTTTGAGCTTAGCTACTAATTGCCGACCAACCATGAGCCCCCAGGTTCGTCGGAAGGATTCACCGGGGTGGAGGCCCCGGTCTACAGCCTACCTCTCTCTGGGCTTCTATCTGCACCACGACGACAACATGGCTCTTCCCTCCGTTTGCTGAGGAGAAGCGCCAGGGGGCAAAGCATTTCTTGAAGATGTAAAACCAGTAGCATCTTCTTCCACAACGCGGAAAAGCCGCCCCAGACAAGCGGGGTAAAATCCTGGACGCGACCCTGAGCCAGGTGTTTGCGCAGCTGCGCACCTTGCGCAGACTCCGTAATTTCCGGGCGGCCGCTTCCTGGTTGAGCGGGTGAAACTCATCAAGAAAGTGGAGACCACCTGGCTCACCTCCGGGGCTGGAGGCCCCAGGCTGAGCTCAAACACGAGTAGGAGCCTCCAGGCGCCAGGAGGCCTTTGAGGGGCCCTCTGCACCCCCTGGTGTCAGCGCTTCTGTCCGAACCTCTCCCTGCAGCCACTGGGCAGCTTTCAATAACCTGGAGCCCTCTCCCAAGCCGAGAGCCAAATGGAAACAATAAAGCTTTTTGCGGGGGAGGGGGAGGCGCTTTCTGTGAAATCAAAAGGCTGGTTGGCAATCATATCCCCTTTGGTCATATTTTTTCCAAGTGTCTTGTTCTTCCATTTTTATTGTTAGTAACCAATAAAGAAAAGGCAAGGTCTAACTAGAATCCAGGGAGGGTGCATGTTTCTTCTGAGAAATAATCTAGAGTTTCCTTTAAAAACTTCATGCCCACTGACTTACTGCTCTCATCCCCATAACTGCCACTGCCCCGGCCCCAGGACTTTACGCTTGGTAATTGAAGATCTTTCTCTGGATCTTTTTGCTTAATTCTTTCTGAACTCATAGTGGCATGTCTTTCAACAGATAGTTTTAAATGTTAGTAGCACTTAGATTCAATAGGTTTTGAAGTGTCAGCATGGGCATCTAATCACTATTTGCAATTCCACTCCTACAGGAAAACGTATTAAACACACGGAAATAAATGTACAGCAATGGCAACGTGTCTCTTTACTGCGTCTCCGCACTCAGGTCCTACCCCTAACCGTGTGGAAAGCACTGGACACCCCACAGCAGTAAGAGGAAACGGCAGCTCATTCATTGGTTCATCACTCCTCACACTTTCCTTCTTAGTTCGTTATTCTTCATCCTGAATTACATCCTTCAGTAGTTCCTTCAGCAAGGTTCTTTTGTGCTAAATTCTTTTATTTTTATTTTGTCTAAAAATGTTGGTTTAAGGGGAGAGAAAGCTTTATTCTTAAAAGAAAGTTTAGCTGGCTACAGGATGTAGGTTAATATTTATTTTCTCATAACATTTAAGTTTATGTTTCTGTTTTCTGACTTTTATAATTGCCTGTTGAGAAATCTCCAACCAGTTGATCTATGTCATTCCTTTGTTGGTAAGTTGTCTTTTTTTTTTTCTAAAGTTGCTTTTATTACATTCTTTTTGTCTTTGATGTTCTGTAGTTTCACTAACATGTGTCTAAATTTATTTTACTTATTCTGCCAAAAACTTTGTTGTGCTTCTTAACACTTAGGACTCTTTTTTTTTTTTAATGCTGAAAAAATTCTTAGCTGCTCTATCTTGGAATATTCTCTTTATTCTTTCTTAATGGAACTCCTAGTAGATGTATGTTTCACATTCTTGTATCCTCAATGATTCTTGATGTTTTATACATTCCAACATTTTCTTTCTATTGTCTTTTCCAGATAATTTCCTCAGATTTTCTCTTCTAATATACAAATTCTCTTTTTAGCCATATCTGGCCAATTTAACCTATCCACTAGTTTCAATGTATACATGTTTCCATTTCTAAAAGTTGTTATTTTTAAATATGCTTAATCTTTCTCAGAATCCTCTTGGGCTTTATGTTTTCATTTCCCCTTTTATATCACTTTAAGCATACATATTTGATAGCCTTCATTTGATAGTTCTGTCACTCATGCGGAATTGTTTTTCTGGTGTTTTATAACTTTGGAGTGAGAGTTTATCTTCGTTAGGTTTTATTATTATTCTTAAAGTAATCTGTTAATCGCCCTTAGGTGTCTCTTTGCTTTTATAGACACGTTCTAATTTATCTCCCTCAATTTTCTAAAATAGTTAAGAACACAGACTCTCTAGTATCTGATAGATGGGCTTTAAACCCTGGTGTTTTCACATTATTAGTGAAGAGGCATTCTGCAAAAAGCAGTTGAGAACCAACCAAAAGTGGTCTAAGGGATAAGAATATTTACTATCTCATAGTAAGTCCTGAGACAGGGTGGTGTTAGGGTTAGTTAACTCAGCAAGGTCTTTCTGTTTCTCCACCCCGCCCTCTTCATTATATATCACCTTTGTTCTTTGGTTTTCTTCCTTCATAATTGCTTGATGTCTCCAAGTGCCCCGTGTACCACAGCCTCACATCAGAGCACCCAGAGGGAAAGTGCAAGATGTCTTTTTCAGAAGAAGGAGAAGCTATCCGGAAGCCTCATGGTGAATTTCCTTTTATAGCCAAAATTGTGTTTTATTCTCATGCCTGAACCAATTACTTGGCAAGGGGAAGAATGTCACCATGGTTAAATTAGACCAACGAAAAATCACCTCTTGTGTTGAAAAATATTGGGATTCTCTTTGCAAAATAAAGGAGGGAATAGCTGTTTAGTGGGCAGCCCATAGTATCTTCTCCTTTTTAGCTGTGTTATGTTAGAGAGGTCACTCAACATCTCTCAGCCTCAGTTTCCTTATCTATTAAATGCAAATAAAAATGGTATCTGCCATCTAGGCTTTTGTGAAGATTCAATGGGATGGCTCATGAATACACTTAGCACAGTGCCTGAGACATAATAAGTATCCAATAAATGTTAGCTTTTAATTTGGCATCTAATTCTCAGCAGGTCTTGTAATTAGATACTCTTTCTGATACCTCATCTGACCTTCCCTCCTCTTCTAGCAGCTAGTACAACTTCTATAATAATCTGTCACATGATTAAAAGGTTTTCTTTATATTTGAATCACTGAGCTGCTTCTTTTCTATGGTCCCTTTGCCATTTATCCAACTCACTTGAAGAGAAGTACAAAAGTAGACTCAGTGCTAAATTAAAAGACTGACACACCCTGAGGATAATAGAAAAATTAGTATAATTCTGGCTACAATGCTGCTTACTCCATTTAAAATGTCCAAGTATAATATTTGCTTTTACAATGAACTACTGTAGTCTCCTAGCCGGCTAATAGCCCGCCCTGACCCTCCGGTCTTGCTATGTCTGAGCAGGCCATGCCCCTTACAATTGTTTTTTCATGACTATGTGCCTCCTTCTGGTTGATGTGGGGTCAGTGTTTATATTATGTTCTATGCAAAATAAAAGATTTCTTCCAGAGAACTGCCTCAGATGCCTTTGAAACAGAACATCAAAAAGAGAAATCTTTTAAGTACAAAGTTTTATCAGCTTCATACAGCCATATTGCCTTTGCAGTTATATATAACCCAGAAACGATGCCGGAAATGCTACTGAATTGTGTGTGCATGTTATGTGTTGGTTAAAAACGTGTTAGTAAAATGTCCATGTGTCTTCTATGAGATGAGCGAAATATGTAGAAGTCATCTGCGTATTCCAGGGGGGTTGTGTTCTTTAGGTGTTTTGTAATGGCTTCTTTGAGCAATTCCTCTTTTTTATTTCTTATTCCTCAGTTACAGTGTCTTTCATTATTATTTTATATTGGTTTCAGGTGTACTGCACAGTGAGCAATTCTTCAGGGTAATTTTAATAACATCATCTTCGTAAGCCTGTGAGGGGGCAAGAGAAAGAGCCCGGCCTAGAAATTGGGTGGGCCGGGTTCCAGCTCGCCTGTTCAGCTACTGCTGCTCATCTGTGCAGCCTCAGGCAGTTTACATGTCCTGGAACCTCAGCCTCCTCACTCTCCACGTGGACCTCTGCATCTCTAATACTCCCAGTGGGGCTGACGTTGTGGACCTTGGGCACATCCTGGGACTTCGTAACACCGCGCTCATGTAGTGTCCACTCCAGTGAGGTGATGGGGGTGCAATGCAAACACGTCCGCAGGCTCCCCCCACCCCTGACAGACAACATGTGAGCTGCGTCATGTCTTCCCCTTTTGAGCCATGGCTGTGCAGTTGGCTTTTGTGTGTCAAAAGAGCAGTTTCTGCCCAAACTAGCGTGGCTCAGTTGGTTGGGCACATCCTGAGAAATGAAGTGTCAGCGGTTCCATTTCCGGTCAGGGCATGTGCCTGGGTTGTGGGTTCCGTCCCCAGGTGGGGCACATGTGCAAAGCAACCAATCGATGTTTCTCTCATACATCAATGTTTCTCTCCCTCTCTTTCTGTCTCTTCCCCTCTCTCTAAAAATAAATAATATTTTTTTTAAAAAGAGCAGCTTCTTGTTTCTGTTGAAGATGGCTATGTGCAAATGCAACAGTAGCAACACCTGTCACTAAATACCTGAAGAAAATCTCTCGGTATTTGTGATATGCCAATGGCACGGGATCCCAGAGGTCATTTAGAAACTCTCCCTCCACACATGTCCCTCATTTCTCGTGTAAGAAAACACTGCTGCAGCAGGCTGGATGGAGATGAAGACTGAGGCCCAGATCACTTGTATCAGAGACACGGTAACTTTCAGTAAAGTACGCTATCTCTTCCAAATACACCCCAGTGTCAATATGAGGGGTAGGCACTAATATAAATACAAAACAAAAAAATTATGTTCACAACGCTTTACAATCTGTAAGCAACTTCCACCTCCATTACTTCAGTTGAGCCTCAGCACAAAGAAAGCTAACACTTGGAAGGATTAAGAGACTTGCCCATTTGCCACTTAGCCAGGTGGTAACAGAATCGGCCCTGGAGTCCAGCGCCTGTGATTCCTCGTCTCCTACGTTTCCTGGACATAGCCCTGCCTTCCATCACACAGGCTGATGAGCAAGAAATGAAGTAGATCTTTCCACCGCGTCTGGCTGCCGGGGGATCAACCTGGAAAGGGTTGGTCCACTTGGCAATAGGCTCCAAGCTCTTCCCATGTTCTAATCTACTAATATCAACACTATAATTAAGTTTACTTTTAGGAAACTCCAGGGCAGGAAACCAACCAGAAGCTAGACGTTCCAGCTGATTCTTTTTTTTTCTTCTCTCGCTCTCTTTCAGTGCTCTGAAATGGCTCATTAATACTTTTCCTCTCTTTTTTTAGGTTTCCATTTTTTTATTTTTTCCTTTTTATTGAATTTATTGGAGTGACATTGGTTAACAAAATTATACAGGTTTCAGGTGCCTAATTCTACAACACATCATCTGTGCACTGTATTGTGTGTTCACCAGCCCAAGTCAAGCCTCCTTCCATCACCGTTTATCCCCCCATGCCCCCCTCCATCTTCCCCAGCCCCCCTCCCAGGCAGTCATCACACTGTTGTCAGTGTCCATGATCACTTTTAGTTACGTTAATATGTAATTATACAAATTGGTGGTTTGCACAGACAAAATCACTAGATAAGCTATTTTTTTGATCCAAAGTTTTCTCATCACGTAATATTGAGAATTTCTCCTATTTATAATAAGGAGGTGCTGCACAGTGGTCGAGGAGGAGGGCTCAGGTAGTCATATCAGGGTTTAAGTCATACCTCTTAGTCTAGACTTATAACCCTGTTAGAGTTATCATTCATGTAATGCAGATAAAATTGTAGAACATACATCATAAAGTTGTTAAGAGAACTAAATGTGCTAATACCTATAAGGGCTTAAAGTTGTGCCAAGCACACAGCAACGATAAACGTTAGGTATTATTATTCATATAATAAGGTGTCACATTACCCTCATTTTACAAACAAGGAAACTGAGACTCAGAGAGGTCAGTGGCTTTCCTGAAGCTACAAAGTCTTAAAGGCCCTTTTGGGAATTTATTTGCTAAAACCTTATTATAGCTTAATTGGTGTCAAGCTGAAAGCAAAAAACCAGAACAGGGAGACAGACAGGAAGGAATAACAGGCTGGCAGGGGGCAGAGGATGAGGCAGGAAGGGCAGGATCCCTGACGGACCCTGTGAGAAAACACAGAGCTCAATGTCACCAAGTTCACACTTTCACTCTATCTAATAAGTGACTGGTCCATGCCACCCTGTTTATCTCAAGTGGCTCGGCTGTCCCACAAAGCATGACAACCACTGAAGAATCAGATCAAACAGAAAGACACATTTTAGGTCACTTGTTAAGACAGCCTCTAGGAGGAACGCGTGTTGTGTCTAGGTCTCTACCATGTGACCTGTTTAAATGTGAGAGCATGTCAGTCATGTGGGCTTTAAGGTAGGAATACCCTTTGCTGATAGTAAGGAAAAAAAACAACTCAGTTATCAGCTCAATGATCTCTGGCATTGTTGCTGTTGTTTTAATTTCCCATCCGTCTTGGACTGCTCAGTACCTGTTCAGACAAATCTATTGCAGCGGCTTAACAACAACATCAAAGTACTACAGAAGTACCTGAGCCGCTCTTCGCGGTCTCCGCTTCCCTCTCCTCACAGGGCAGGAACAGTGTGTGGGCTGGCACGTTCACCTCACGTTTTGACTATAGGAACATTTATTGCCAACTTCATGAGGAATTCAGAAGTGGTCCCAAGGTTTATTTGGGGGTTCCATGTCATTAAAAAAGCCCCAGACACTTTTATTTTCCCATTTTTTCATGCACAGAATACTGATTTCTGATCCCGAGTTTGTAATCTCCTTGCCATAAGCCTCCAGAGCCCCAGGTGTCACCTCCCCATTCAACAGTCTCCCAAGCAGAAAGGGAAGAATGAGGGCAAAAGGACGTTCTCCTGTTATTCCTCCTCATCTCTCTCCCCCATGTTTGCACTCAGCGAGGAATCTCTTAGCTAAAAGCTCCCCAAAGACCCCCAATTCATCCAAAACTGTTCCTATACCACACGTGCAAAGGCAAGTGGGATTGCTAGGGTTGAATGAGGCAAATAGGATCCAGTCCGCCGGGAGCTCAACAGTGCTTACCACCCAAACAAAATCGGGGACTTGGGCAGGAAAGAACAAGGAATGGCTATTAGATAAGAACCGAAGTGTCAGCCATAGAAGTCTTGACTCTGCCAAGACCACCTGAGGTTTAAAGAAGCCTGCCGTCAGGGAACTGCAGCATTCTGCAAGCAGAATAAAAGACATACTCAAATTTTTTAATGTGATGTAGGCTTCTTATCCGCTAGAAGCTTCTAGGATTCTGAAACAAACAGAGTGCAGATCTCCCATTCATTACCTCCTGAGCAGTTTTGTTTTTTTTGTAACTTCATAAGGCTTCTTTTTCCTGTTTGTGAAAGGGGCCTATACCAGGACTTTCCTCAGGGTTGTGTTATAAGGGTTTTAAAAGTTAATAGCGCTTAGGGGTGAAAGTGTTCAAAAATTAGACGGTGATAGGGGTTCCGGTCAAGAAGTCAGAGTGGGTGGGCACTGCACACACTTCCTCCCATGAGCACATCAAAATCGCGACTAAGTTATGGACCATTTCACCTGGATAATCATCAGAAGACTAGCTGAGCGGAAGTCTAGTAACTAAGGACATCAAGAAGAAGCCACGTTGAGAGTGGGAGGGGGAGCAGAGAGCGAAAAGGCCGGCCCCGCGCCGTGACAGGCAGGTGCACCAGTGCCGGGAAGAGGAGCCACAGAGCACCTGGCTGGGAAAATCAGCAGGGATTCCGACCATCCTGTGAGACAGAGGCTGCTGGAAACCCAGGCGTCCTCTTGAAGGGCCAACGCACAAACCCTCAGTCACGGGTACTCACCTTGGGCCCTGGCAGAGGGACAGTGTCTCCGGGAGGGGGTAGGGGCAGGAGGCAACAGCGACGTACACAGAGAAAGTGACTCGTGTGGCTTGGGGCAAGGGCCAGAAGGACTGCCACCATCGTTCCTCTGTTGGGCCTTCTCCTATGCTGCCAGCAGGCTCATTCTTTCCTGTGCTGAGCCCTCCACACACTCAACCACATCTGCCTTAGCCTGGTATATGCCTCTAGCTCCTCCTTGATGACTCCCGACACCTCATCCCACCGTGAAGATCCACGGGCCCCAGGCGGGTGGCAGCTGTCCTCAGTGTGCCCTGAGACGTTTTCTGAGTGGCCTCAGGCCCAGCACTAGCGCCAAATCTGAATTCGTATTAACCCGGTGAACACCATTTGCCCCGCCCCACCCCCGAGACTCCCCGAGACCATGCCTCACCCAGTTCGCACACCAACCAAGGCTCTGTCAGGGACTGGCCCTCCCCTGCAGCCTGCAGACGGTGGCAGGTTCCAGGGTGCCTGGGCCTTCCATGACCAGCCACAGGTTCAATACGGTGACAGCTAGCCGTGGTTCTCAGCGCGGCCCCTCCCACGCACACCCAGACCTAGCACAGGCAACTACCAGCCCCAGGTTGCTTTGTAGCTCCTCACAGGTAGCCCCAGGATGGTCACAGGCAGGGTCTGATATTGACCAGAACCAAAGTCCCTCCCAAGAGGCTCCAGAACCAATACACCTGGAGGCTGGCTTCACACCACAACAGAGCACCACCAGATTAGCTTCACAAGTGACACCCCCAAAGGAAGGTCTCCACAGGCACCAGACCCTGCTGGGGCAAATCCCATTCCATGGGGTCTTGGCCAATCCTCACAGCCTGCTCACTGATGTGCCAGCAGCAGGCAAGGCTCAACTACAACAGGAGAGCACATATGCCTACATAAAAGACACTCCTGGAGCGCCTGGCTCAGGTGATACGGGAGATTGTGCCACTGGGCCCCACAGGACACCTGCCGCATAAGACCACCCCATCAAGGCTAGGAGACACAGCAAGTCTACCTAATACATAGACACAAGCACAGAGAGGCAGCCAAAACGATGAGACAAAGAAACATGTCCCAAATGAAAGAAGAGGAGAAATCGCCAGATAAAGAACCAAACGAAGTGGAAGCAAGCAATCTACCAGTGATAGAGTTCAAAACACTGGTTATAAGGGTGCTCAAGGGACTTAGTGAGAACTTCAACAAAGAGAGAGGAAACATAAAAAGGACATAGTAACCATTAAATGAACCAGTCAGAAATGCAGAAGACAATAAGTGAAATGAAGAATATACTAAAAGTAATCAACAGTGGATTATATGAAGCAGACAATCGAATCAGCTATTTGGAAGGCAAGATAGCAGAAAACACCCAATCAGAGTAGCAAAAAGAAAAAAAAGAAGTTTAAAAAATGAGACTAGTTTAAGGGACCTCTGGGATAACATCAAGCATAACAAGATTTGCACCAGAATGCTAAGAGAGAGAGCCAGGGATTGAAAACCTATTTGAAGAAATAAAGACTAAAAACTTCCCTAACGTGGCAAAGGAAAAAGACACAAGTCCAGGAAGAACGGAGAGTCCCAAACTGGATGAACCTGAAGAGGCCCACACCAAGACACATCATAATTAAAATAGCAAAGATTAAACACACAGAGAGAATCTTTAAAGCAGCAAGAGAAAGATAGTTACCTGCAAGAAATCTCCCATGTAACTACCATGTGCTTTCTCAACACAAACTTTGCAGGCCAGAGGGATGATAACTATGTATGGTGCCTGGTGGGTACTATAGTTTTTGGGGGAATCTCTTCATAAATTATGTAATTGTCTATGCTGTACACCTGAAACTAATATAAAACTAATATTTAATGTCAACTGTAATTGAAAAATAAAATAAAAAAAGAAAGCATTTAGAACAGGGCTTGGCAAGTGGGGAACCCTAAATAAATCTTCACCTTACTATTATTGCTAAGTGGTTACAGGCACTAATTTTGAGTTCCTACATAACCCAGGGTCACTTCAGAGATACTGAGAGCAGGCTCTGGAACTCATTTCACATAAATGCACAATAAAGGAAGAGTGAGCATGTAGAGAGAAATGTTATGCGCACACATGTGAGTCCTGAGAGAAGAATGTCACGGCACTCACTCTGACTCAATGGAGATTCAATGGACCCAATCCGTCGGAGTCCAGCAAAGCCCAGGAGCCCAGCGGGAGAAAGCTACGGGCCCTTAAGAGCCTTGCTTTCCCTAAGTCGCCTTTGGGGCCAGTTCTGAAGGAGTCCCCCAGTGGGCCGCGATGCACCAGAGCTGCGGTCTGCGCTTAGAGGCGGGGCTCGGGTTGCTTGCCATGGAGCTATTCCAGGAAGCAGGAGACTCTGGAATGACCCAGAGGGCCTTCCAAGGGCTGTTGACAGGAGCCGCTGGGAGCCACCACAGCCAGCAGAAAATGCTGCTGGGAGTCATGGCCTGCAGCAGTATAGAGAGGAATGGCCATGGGGGGCTGGGGCCACAGGTTTCCCCTGTCACTGAGGGCCATGAGCCACAGAAGCTGGCGCCATCAATTGCAATTTCTTAACGACATTGCTAGGAATTGCCAGTGGAACAAATCCTCATTTTTCAAAGCAGCAGACCCTTGGTCAGAACTGGGAGATCTTACTGCTCAGATGTTTCTGGCCCTTCTCACTGTCAGTCCAGGGGATCAAAGCGCTGATCACTGAACAGAAAGCTTGAGAGGGAACAGCATGTGCTTGGAATCAAAAGACCTGGACTTGAGTTCTGGATTTTCCATTCTGTGACCTTGGGTAAGTCCCTTAATCCTCTGAGCTTCAGAGGATTTAATAAGCTAATATATAAGAAAATGTTTTATAACATATGAAGTACCAGGGAAATGAAAAACACTGTTATCGTTATTTTTTCAACATATTCCTCAATGAAGAGCAAAATTAACAATTTTGCACAAGAAAACCTGAAGGTAATATAACCCCAGAAAACCTGAGTGGGGGTCCAAGCCAGTTTTAGAAACCTCTAATAGAAGCATAGCTAAAAGGATGAGGTTTGGAGAATGAGAGTCTTGCTAATGAACAGGATCAGATTCAAATTTGTGATCTCAAGTTCTTGGGCCTCTGCATAGATGTGGTGCAAGTTTTCAGCTGCTTAATGTTTTTGAAATCCCATTTTGCTTCAAATGAAAAACCACCTGCAAGTTTCCTAAAGAGGGTGTTTCAGGGAAAATTTAAGCATAACATATCTGTGGTTGATCTGTCAGTATAGCCCCTCCCGAATTTCCTTGGGAAAAGCAGAAGGCAGCAATATTGTAGCAGTAGGGAGAGAGGGACACATCACAAGGTACGATCACAGTAGCTGTGTTGAGTCAGGATACCCTGGATCCTTGCAGGCTGGTGCTGTGAGGGGGGCCGTGCTCCCCACTCTTCACCACCGGTCTGGAGTGTCCCCGCTCACCTCCTAGGGGCCGCACTACCTCTGCCTCCCTTGCCTTGGGCACTGTCTCCTGTTTTGGCAACGAGCGGCGCTTCTGACAGGCTGCATCTGCCTGTCCACTTTGAGTTTCCACTGCACTGACAGCTGGGATTCGAAACTATTCAATCTACTGTCAATAGAGCCTTCTCTAAAAAAAGAAAGAAAGAAAGAAAAAACAGTCAAGATGTGAAAGAACCCAAACACTATGTAAAATGAAACAGAGAAACACCATCCCTTTTGTCTTGTTTTTTTAAAATAGAGCTTTCCATCCCCCATGTGTTTATTCTATAATTAGAAAGGGTATTATGATCACCCTCTAAAAATCCTGTTTTTGTAATACTGAATTTACCATATGATATTAATTTGGGGAAAGCAAAAAACAGGAAAGCAACTACAGCACAAAGAGTTCTGCAATGCAGTACTATGGAGTTTCAGAGGCAAGAGGGATAACTTAAAAAAAAAGTCTATTAATGTTTTTAGGCATGAAAGTGATCACATTGTTTAGTTTGAGTCCACATTGACTCCTGCCTGGACTATTGCAATAGACTGAATTGCTTGTCCTACTTCCCAATTTTCTTCCCTCTGATTCAATCTCCAGAAATTATTGTCTTGAATCACAAGTCTGATCGTGCCCTTGGTCTGATTGGAAGGGTTCAGTAGACCCTCATCACCTACGGAACTAAGGACTGCCCCAAACTCAGTAGCCACAGCCCCCGCAGTCATTTTCTCCAGAGGTGGCACCATCCCCCTTCAGGGGTGTTTGAAAATGTTGGGAGAATTCTTCTCAGTGATCCAAATAACACAGAGCAATAGTGGCTTTTAGAAAGTTGGGACCAGGGATACACACTCCCTGAGGCAACAAAGAACCATCCTCCCCAAAATGCTGATAATATACCATTTGCAAAACTCCGATCCTAACTTTTCAATTTGTCCTAACTTTGTTTTCTACTCTACTCCTTCTTCTGTCATATCCAACACTCCAGCCACCCTGACTGGTCCCATTTCTAACCTCAGAAACTGTGTTCACACTAGTCCCTAGTCTGAAATGTCTTTCCCAACCAGCTGATCTTTGATACCCACTGTTCTTCAAAACCCAGAATAAACTATTCTTAGCCTCCAGTCAATATTAATTTCTCCCCATTCTGTGGTCCCACATGACTTATACCTCTGCTTTAACACATTGTATTCTGTCTTATATTATTGCCATTTTATTACTCTTATCTTCACTACCGAATAATGCATTCCTTGAGGACAGGAACTGCTTTAGGCAGCTTTATATACCTCAAACATTGAGCATTCACTTAGTACCTTGGTGCCTGGTACTTAGGAGGCTGGTTGAATTTAATTGAATTAAACTCATTATTTTTAATTTCTTTCTGTCAAATGTATGTAAGGATATTTTAATTTTTAAAAAATCACTAGTAGATTTAATATGTAAAGTCATATTTTATTAATTCTTCATGGGCAGAAATCTGTTTAAGTAAATTGAAAAAAAAAAAAAAGGTTGGTTTTCTGCCCCTGTAACTTAGGGTTAAACCCTTTCAAAAGAAACAGCCGAAAGCAGTTAGTCTTCCAAAAGTCACAAGAAAAAGGAAAATGTAATTTTTTGGTGTTACCCAGTGAGATCTTTGTGTACACATACCTCCCCAAATGACTAAACTTTACAAATTTCAATTGACTTCAATTCAACTTTCCAAAAAAAAATTTTTTTAAGTCACCTTTGGACTGGGATGAAACGTGGAAAATTTCAACTCAAAGTAAGATTTTTTTTTTTTTCTAGGAAGCTGTGAGCAAATGAAAACAAGATTTGGTGGGAGAATTCTACCACCTCTACCAGAGGACGGGTCACTGCCAGCGCCATACTTGTTGATGTGACAGCTGGCAAAAGGCCTGCTGTAGAAATATAGTCTGCAACTTTATTTTGCCGGATATTTCATCTGGGAAGATTTTCTTTTCCAGTTACGAAGTCCTCCCAGGAGGGACATAGCTGCTTTTTGGAAACCTGTGAAGTGTTGGCAAGTCTTGCCCTGTTTACCATGGAAACTTGAACTTGGATAGAATTACAGTTATGACCTGGTACAAGCATAGATGAATGTTTGATGCCTGCTATTTTCTCTTCATGTTGATTTGGAAATTATAAATCACAGAACCAGATCAAATAGCTTTGATCTTTCCAGTTCATTTGTTCATCATGGCATATGGTCATACCTGAAAATACACTGGCAGATAACAGAACATGTCATGATAAAAACTTATGAGTTTGGTTCTGATTAATCTGCATAGGGTTGCCTGAAAAAGGAATAGACTATTTATAAGCATGGATGATTTAATATCTGCTTATCTGTTGTTCTTTCTTAGAGAGTTCTAAATATCGTATAGCTTTGAAATTGCATTGACAGGTGTTTTTTTTCATGAGAAAGAAATGAACTAACTCTGACTGCAAGCAGATATTATCCTTTCCTCTAAATAACTGTTTAGAGCATGCATCTGGCCCAGATTGTGTAAGAGATTTGTTTTTATGTCTTTGGGAAACAGTTAACTGTCTAGTTCAGGGCCTCGTCGCTCCGTGCCTGGATTACTGCAATAGTTTCTAGCTCGACCCAGCCCATGATTTACCCACCCCACCCGCCATCCATTTGCCCCACTCCTTCCTAGTGGTACTATCATTCAAAAAGCAGATCTGATCACCCCAATCTTGTAGTTAAAATAGTTCAAAGGTTTTAGGAGAGCTTTTAGGAGAGTGTCAAATTAGTATGACATGCAAAGTTTTATCCCAGCCTGCCCTTTGGCCTCCCACTTTCACTGTGTATTCCCCTGTGCCACATGTCACTCTAAGTTATCACTCATTTGTACTGCTTTGCCTCAGAACCAGCTATTCCCATGCATATAACGTCACCTCTAAAATCCCTACCCATCTCATAGCTTGTTCCTATTCATCTCTCAGCTTGTGTACCCCTTTCTCCATAAACCACATCAAAGTTTCTCATCTAGAAAAGGTGACCCCCTGAAGTCTGCCAGTAATCTTGTGTGTTAGGAGGGCAGCCGTCATACAGTACTGCATTTTAATAGCATGGAAGTTCCAAGACACAAGATTTTATGCAGAGCCTAACAAATATTCTGCTATGTAGGAGGTATTCACTGAAAATAGGTCAAATTATAGATGGGCAACAGGATGAGTGAAGGAATAAAATTTGTACATTGTACTTGTTTTTCTGGTTATACTTTTAGACACTGATCTTCTTGAATTTGCTGTTTAGAAAAGACCTCGGGAATTGTTTTTTTCCCTTTCTATCATTTTGAGAAGACAAAGTAGATTTAAGAAACAAGTCGAGCACAAAGAAAGTCTAGACAAGCAGAAAAGAACTGAAAAGGCTCTTTCTGTGCCTAGTGCAGCCATGGCTCGCGGTGCCAAGAGGCATCCAAAACGTGCAGCAGCTCCAAAGCATTGGATGCTGATAAACTGCCTGGTGTGCTTGCCTCCCGGCCGCCGACCAGCCCCCAAAATCTGAGAGAACATCCTCCTCTCATCATTTTCTAAACAGACTTATGGATGCCCAGACAGAAGATGGGGTAAAGATCTGTCTGCAACAGTCTATTAAGATTGATGGCAGGGTCCGAATGGATAGAGCCTACCCTGCTGGTTTAACAGATATCATCAGCATTGACAAGACCAAAGAGAATTTCAGTCTCCTCTATGACACTAAAGGTAACTTTGCTTTTCATCGTATTATGCCTTAGGAAGCCAAGTACAAGTGGTGCAAAGTGAGAAGGATCTTCAAGGGCACAAAAGGAATCCCTCGTCTGCTGAGCAATGACGCGCACACCAGCCGCCACCCTGCTCCCCCTCAGCAAGGTGACTGACACTATTCAGGCTGATTCAAAGACAGACAAGTTTCCTGCCTTCACTGGGAACTTTCACATGGTTCCTGGAGGTGTTATCTGGGGAAGAATTGGTGTGATCACCAACACAGAGAGACATCCTGGCTCTTTCAATGGGCTCTTGCAAAAGATGGCAAAGGCAACAACTTTGCCACCCAGCTCTCCAGCATCTTTGTTTTTGGCAAAAGCAACAAACCATGGATTTCTCTTCCTAGAGGAAAAGGGATCCAGTTCATCATTGCCAAAGAGAGAGACAAGAGGCTGGAGGCCAAACGGAGCAGTGGGTGAAATGAGCTCTAGATGACACGATTGTTAGGGTCCTTGTACTTCATTAAAAACAATATGGCATAATTTAAAAAAAAAAAGAATTGAAGAAAGGCACACATCACTTAAGAACTAAATATTAATTGTTATGCAGTCACCATTCAAATAATTTTCTGGCCCTTAGCGCCGTGTACATTATATGGACCGACCCAGAGCAACAAAAATAAAAATGCCAACCCTAGTTTGTGACCAATAAGCCACCTCCAGTTATCCCATAGATGTTGGTAAGTTTCAGGATAAAATCACCTTAAATTCATGTAAATGCAAAAGGATTAACATAAGTGATCTTCTTTAGCACTTTTGGTTAAAAAGTACGTTATTAACTTGAACCATTGATAGGGTTTACAATGCCCTGTCAGATTTAAAACAATCTGCTTGCAGGATTTATGACTTTTCCTGCATGTGCATTGACACTTCAAAGAACCTACTCTTTAATTCTAATGACAATAAACCCAGCTCCAGTCCAGAACTTGTACTTCCTAGCGTCTTCCACTCAGGTTCCAAGGAATCAAAGCAGTTTGAAATCAGCTGTCTACGTAGGAAAAAAAAAAAAAAAGTCTACAGAGTGTCGTATAAGTACAACAGAGTTTCTAGCCCCAAAGTACATCCCTCCCTGACCTCTACTCTTACTGGTCAATGTCTGAAACTATTTTAACAAACAGAAAAACACAATAAAAGAGAATAAGGCTCAAGATGTCTAAGTGGTTACCCACTGACTTAAATTTACACTGCTTATTATATTTCCCTTATTGCCTTCTGTGTCAGGAAGCTCGAGAATTTATTGTTCAGTTGTAATAAAACTTTTCTAATTCCTGCCTCAGTCAGAAATTTCATCCTTTTTTCTGTATTTTATGAACTAAATGAACAAACGTGTCCCTCCCCTCGAATTCATATATTGAAGCCCTAATTCCCAGTGTGGCTATATTTAGAGAAGGGGGCCTCCAAGGAGGAAATTAAGGTTAAATGGGGTCATAAGGGTGATTCCCTGATCCAATAGGATTAGTGCTCTCACACGAAGAGACACCAGAGAGCTGGCACACTCTGTTTCTCTCCACTCCTTCCTTCCCTCCCTCCCTCGCTGCACATGCACCAAGGAAAGGCCATGTGAGGACACAGTGAGAAGGCAGCCAGGAAGAGAACTCTCACCAGAAACCAAATCATCTTGAACCTTGATCTTGGACTTCAGGCCTCCAGAACTATGAGAAAATGATTTCTGTTGTTTAAACCACCCAGTCTACAATAACTGTTGTGGAAGCCTGAGCTGACTAGTACACATACAATTTCTGTCTTCTCTTTTTATCTATTTCCTTACTACTTATCTGGCAACTGGTCCCTAGGCTCTGGCCACCATGAACTCTACATAAGAGCTTAATTAATAGTTTCAATTAATAGTTTTTGTGTCCAGAAAAAAAATCATTGATTCAGATAATAAGCATTCCTACTACAGTACACATGCTTAAAACTTTCTCTAAAAATTCTTCCCCGTGAGCCAAAAATATTCCTTATTTGCATTTCATGAAAAATTATGCCCCTGGAATATTTGAGTTAAGCCCATTTTGACTTCTTACAGAAGTAAAGAAATGACACATTTATTTATTTAAAATTGCATTTGGTCATTTTTACAAAAAAATAAAAACACCTAAATAGTGGTTTAACCTTGTAGATTCTTGTGTGGATAGACTTCAACGAGAGGTAATATTAGTGAAATCCAGGAAAAATAATAAACAAACTTAAATGTGATTTGGGAATACTTTATGAGTGACTAAGAAAAACTTTTAAAAATATCCTGAACTTGGCCTTCCTAGGTCAAAATTATCCTCCTGAAAAATTTTAAAACCTGAATAAAGTTAAACAACTTAAGATGTAACAGTGCCCAAATATAGAATGACCGGGCCCACTTGGCTGTCCAGCATGGAGGTGCCTCTATACACCATTCTGGAAAACACCATCAGTCAGAAAAGGGGGCACCAGATCTCACTAATTTAAGAATCAAAGTACTTAAGTGTTTTCCAGAAATGCCCCAAAAGAGATTACCAGGCCTACCATTCAAGATGTTTCATGGACTCCCCAATACAGACTTTTCTAGTTTTCAATTCCACCGTCCTGTCACAGACCATACTCTGCGTCAAACTAAACTCCTCCCTGACCACTCACACTTTATATTACATTGTGTGGTTTTCTTCATCAAATTTACACTATCTGAAATTATCAGATTGATTTGTCTGATAACTTCAGATTGATTGCCTGTCCCTTACCTCTTGGAAGATAAGCCTCATGAGAGCAAAGACTTTTCCTTGTTCAGTGGTGGATCTCCAGGGTCTAGGGCAGCGTTTGTCACATAGAAGGTACTTTATAATAAATATTTATGGAATGAATGAATGATGTATTCCCCATGAACATCTGAACTTAATTGCCTCTGTGCCTGTCATGTACCACTTCCCCACCTAGATTGGCTGTACTCTCCTTCCTCTGTACGTCTCATGGCCCAGTTAAAATTTTATAGCATTCCGGCTTATCATCAGAGTTGCCGATGTACATGCTTCAGCTCCCTTCACAGAGTGGAAGATACTTAAGGGATCAGCCTTTGATGGTTTCTATTCACACACGCATGCGCGCGCGCGCGCACATGCACGCACACACACAAGCATAGTATCACTCAGTGAGCATTTATTACGTTAATAAATGAAACTAATGTACCATTCACCTTAGCTAAAAATTTAACTAGAAATGTGAACCCATTATTTGGGTTAGTGCTGTGAAATAACAGGAGAAATATATCAATTACATGTGTTCACTCCACACAGAAACAGCCAGAATGGCAAAATTCTGATGTAAATTCAGATCACTAGTTGATAAACCTGGATTTAATTATGTCCTATTAAGGCCAGTTGTTTCCTTACTGACTCCTGGGACAATTCCAGGACTCCCTATGGCGTTCCAAGGGGAGTCTGGAAAAAAGAGGAGGGAAGAAATAAAAAACAGAATCTTCCCAAACGTACATAAATCTGCACAGCCTCCTGTCGGTCAGCTGATGTCAGGCTGACCCCTGCTCTGCTCTGGTTGGAGAATCTGGCTTGAACGGGTCAGTCATGATTTGCGGAGGCAGAAAGAGAAGTAAAGGCTTTTATTCATCCCTGAACTCAAGGGCCTCAGTACCAAGTCAGTCGTTCTAGTCACACTCATTTTTTCAACCACCAACTCCCTGTTCTCTTCCCCCACCAGCAAGTTCTTCTTTCAACTATACTCTACACAAGAGTTCTCATGACTGACAGTAACAGTGAGTTCTCTGACTAAAAAAAGTCCATGTTTAATCTCATGTTTTTCCCATACTTCTATACTCAGTCTTTGCCTTATAACATGAAAGTTTGTCCTTTTTATCTCGAATTGCTATGTAATATCTCTGGCTGGGTCTAGAAGTGAATGAAATCTGTGGATGTTTGCACAGTTGGTGCGTTTATTTTGTTTTTTTGACTGGTGTGAATGGTGAGTTCCAAATTTGCCCTGAGTCCCAAAGTCCATTTTGTGATACCTAGGTTGTGACACCCCAAAAGATATTATAAAATTCTTAAAATTAAATTAATTGGGATTTACCTTCACATTTCTGAAATAAATATGGGGCAATAAAATCCCTTGACACAAAACTTAATGAAAGTTGTTGGATCTCCAAACAGATAGCAGCTGTTGTTCCCAGAGACAGACCTAGTCCCTTTCAGGAATATCATTCAGTTACTTACCACAAAGTTTAGATATTTTGTAATGATGACACATGAATATGTGTGTGGGAGGGTTGCACAGAAAACTATTAGGAGTTGGTTGCACAAGTGTCACCTCCAGGCTTCAGGGTGGCTGCTGACATTAGAAGGCAGGGAAGAGTTACCGTGCGGTCAAAATAGAGAGATGCACATTCACTGACCCGAGTCCATCCCACTGATGCTGGTGAGAGTTAAAGACAGCTTACCCACAAGATGGCCTTTGAACTTGATTGAAAACACCCTATACAGATTGGGATGTGAATTTGGAAGAAGAGGAGGAGAGAAAAGTTCATTCTACAGCCTGAATCACAACGGTACTGTGTTTAGATCTGGAAAGTATTTTGCTTGATTCAAGTGCTCTCAACACAAATAACATTTGATACACATTTACTCAATAGTATTTAGAACTTAGTACTTATTTAGTACTTATTACGTGCCAGGAATTGTTCAAAGTGCTTTGACACATTAGACATTTAAACCTACCAGGTAATAGGAAGTAGGCTACTGTTACTGTTTTTGACATTTTACAAATGAAGAAACTGAGACACAGAGAGAATAGGCAACTTGCCCTAAATCACATAGTCATTGAGTGGTGGAGCTGCGTTTCAAAGCTGAGAATTTATGGCTCCAGAACCGCTATGCTACCTGCTTAAGGGGTACAAGGCATGTCCATAAAACTCTAGTGAAAGATAACTTTTTAAAAAATATTTTATTTATTTTTATTTTTAGAGAGAAAGGAAGGGAGGAGAGAGAGAAATATCGATGTGTGAGAGAAACACGGATCGGCTGCCTCTCGCATGCCCCCAGCTGGGGACCTGGCCTGCAATCCAGGCATGTGTCCTGACTGGGAATCAAACTAGCAACCAGTCAGGGCTCTAGTGGAAGATATTTTGAAGTTACAGAATATTCAAGAAGCATGTCACAAGAACAAGAAAAATGGTGTCAATCTGGGGGAATGCAAACCACCTCAGAGAGGCAGCAGACTAATCCACACAGATCAGTACAGACTGGTGCTGGCATGAGGGGTACACACGCTATCTGCATCATCACCTGGAGGAAGACATTCCCCGGTGGCAAAATAGAAAGTCATTAAGAGCCATCCAGAAAAAAAGTCATGCATTTGTTGTAGACAAATCAAATTACTAAGAAACATGGTAAACGCTATAATGAAGGATTCTCCTCAGTTATATTTAAGGGGGTGTTAGATTCACTGTTCTTGGCATGACAGCTGCAAATAGGTAGGCAAGAAAGGAAATGAGAAAATATCGGGTATTGCAATGATGCATCATTGAACTAATGTCACAACGATCATGAAGGCACAGGAGGTATCTTGAAGGAGCATCATTACTCCTTCAAAATCATTTATCTTTTAATGTACTCTACGGTCAGCACAAAAACTCCTTTAGACAATGTGAGGAGCTATAACCAGTGAAGATCAGCATAGGGTTCCATTACTAGTTAATCATTTTCTTTGTTTTTTTACTTACGTCATTATTTCCAATTTGCTCATTGTTTCTTCTTTCTCTTCATGGCATCAAGGTATGCAGCAATGATACGCAGTGTCACAAGACAGGAATTCCATCTAAACGGGACATGCCCAGATGAGGCACCTAGACATACCCGGATTGGTGAATCTTGCCATATATTGTAATTAACTTGGTAGAAGCAATCGAAATTACAGAGATTACTTCAAGAAGCCAGTTCTAGGGGATCACAGATTAAAAATCAATGCTTTGAGCTTAATAGAAACTCAAAATTGTAGCTATTGTTAAAGAAATTGAAATCTACTGTTTCAGCAATAGAAAATGTCACAGCTGTCACTATAGTTCTCACTGAGGATGGCAATGCCAGCAATTAAGATAATGAATGAAAGGAGCTGCTTGCCTTTGAGATACAGGTTTGATGCTATGACCAATAAGATGATCGTATGAAATGCAGCATTTCTAATCTACTCAATTACTTGAATAATTATATAGTTTTAACTAAAAATTCTGTTTTGCACATTGGAACTACAAATATTGCATTACTATTGATTTATTTTTAGGAAAAAATACAAAATTAAAAATTGAATTATACCTGCAAATGGAAAATAAATGATATAAACATATTTAATCATCTACAAACAATATTAAGACACTTTGGCACACACAGAACATTTAACCATATCTTCTAATAACACCTTCGTCAATGGCAAATGAGTTGCTAATAAAAATTACATTTAAGCTTTTCTAATTTTTAATGAAGTCATAGACTTGAAGCTTCAGCGATGCAGTACAGTGCTTTAGCATGTACTCCCTTGCTCATGCCAACAATTGCGCAAATTAATAAAATTATAAAAACAACAAATATTTTATTATTGTTATTAAAGTCCACTAAGACAATACACCATCCTTCTCACTTATATTTTTAATAAAAATAACTAAAAAGTAACAATAATGCTGAATTATGTGATATTATAACTAGGACATCAGGGACGTTGCCTCCAGGTTAAACTGCCTGAACTAAAAATGTTATGTATAAAATCTTCCTGAGGAAATGAATGCATTTCATTGGTTCTTTCATTCACTTGTTCCACAAATAATTATTGAGTATCTGTAAAATAGTATAATGTATGTTGTACTTCCTCCCAACTTCTGAAACTATTGTATTTTTATTCATATAACCTATTATAAGTACAATTAAACATTGTTCTCAGGTACATTTAATGAATTCAATAATGAAACTCTTGAAAAAATCTCATATAATTTTCTCAAAATGTTTTCCCTGAGACCAATTTTTATTTGTAGAAAATGCACATTTAAAAATGGGGGTCACCTGGCTGGAGTGGCTCAGTGGATTGAGCACCGGCCTGAAACCAAAGGGTCCCTGGTTCGATTTTCAGTCAGGGCACATGCCTGGGTTGGGGGCCAGGACCCCAGTAGGGCACGTGAGAGGCAACCACACATTAATGTTTCTCTCCCTGCCTTTCACCCTCCCTTCCCTTCTGTCTAAAATAAATAAGTAAAATCTTAAAAATATATATATAAAAATGTAAAAAAGATAAAAATGGGGGTCAATGGACCACATGAATGACTAACTCCTAAATGCTTCGAAGGAAAAAAATACTGTGCTGCATATGAATCTTTTCTGTGTGAGATTTCTTTTTCAAAAATATTTTTTAATATTGAAAAAGAATAAACAGATAGGCGAGAAGCTGCATCCTTCGAGAGTTTTGAAGAGTTCCAGTGTAGAATTAAGCTGAAGACGCTACGCGGCCTTGCTTTGCCTTCCACTTGATAAATCCTTTTCCACTTTAGGGGCTTTGCCCTCCTGTCCTTTCTGCCAGAAATGCCTTACCCTGAATGCGTCCTTGGCTTTGTTCCTCACTGCGCTGGGGTCTTTGCGCAAATATCACCTCCTTAGGCAGCCCTCTCCTCCATCACTCTCCATTCTTTCCCCTGCTGCAACAGGCTGCTATGTGCATCTGCTCTGAACCACTGTGCTTGAAATAACACACACACACACACACACACACACACACACACACACAATGCATGTGTAATGGACTCAGCATTAAGATGTTCCCATAACAAGGATCCTGAAGCCAATTGTAGCATTACTCATCCTTATACATCAATAAAGGTTCTATTTCCAGACATAATGCAATCTACTGGTTTGGAAACTATTTTCATCTTAATATTAAAGAATATTATTTTTATTAAAAAATCTCTTGGAGGTCTGATGACATTTGCTGAGTAAATTTGAAAGTCAAGTACCTGAATTTAAGAGATAGTTCCTCTCAGGCACTATACATGTGGCTTTCAAATTAGAAAGAAAGACTTGGCTTCAACTCTCAGGTTTGCAACTAACTAGCTATGTGAGTGTACCACTGAAATTGCTCTCATTAAAAGTACCGAAAACTTTCTTTTGGTTTAATCTAATACACACATTCTAGTTCTTGGTATTGGACCACTTCAAATCATTTGATGCAGATGACAACTCTTTTTTTTTTCCCCAGGAATTTTTTTTTATATATTTGGCTGCTCCTTGTCAGTCACCCTTGCAGACTCCTCCTTTCTTTGTCTTTCAAATATTGATGGTCCCCAGAGTTCTGAACTAAGCACTCTTTTCTCTTCACTCTACATTCTTTCCTGGTGCTATCATTCTCTCCCACGCTCACGTTCCAGTGTAGCTTATGGCTAAGCCACCTCTTAAGGTTCAGATCCAGGTATACAACTCAATATCACCATGTAAATTTCCCAGGCAATTCAAACGGATCACGCCCAGACGAGAGCTTGCCACTTCCTTCATACCTCACCTACATTATCGTGTTCCCTGTGCCAATGGAGGCAGCACGATCCCTGCAGTCAGTCACTCATTTCATTCACCTGTTTGTCCTTTACTTGACTCTCACCTTCACCCTGCCCTTCTCTGATCAATCACCAAATCTTGTCTGAGCTACCTCTGCTGTGTCTCCAATCTGTCCATGTCCCTTCATCTCCACTGCCATTACCTTAGTCCAAGGGAAGGAAAAAGTCATTTCTGATAAGGATTACTTCTAGAAAACAGAGGTCTAAACCTACAGCGCTGCTGTGGGAAATAGCTAATGAGCAACTTCAAACATTTGGAATAAATTAATGTTTTACTCTAGTGATTTCTGACTCTCAGGGAAGGTGAAGGTTATACCCTCAACAGCCTTTCTTGGGAGTCAGAGACAATGGGCCTTGATGACTTTGTTTCATTAGTTAATGCTGAGCAGAAAATAAAGGCAATCGCATTCAGCAGCAATGACTGTGACAGCAAAGCGGTTCCATAAAAGCCCAGAAAAAAGTCTAGACAATCTGATTCTACTTGGTCCAAAGTTGGTTAAATTGAAATGTTAGCAGTTAAGATTTAATAATGGATTTAGGACTAACCATATTTATAATGAAATGTTAATATGAGTTAATGATTGTGTCTTCATAGTCATAAAAATGTAATGTCTATGCCTCTTGTGACTAACATGAAAACATCAAAAAATCAAAATAATAATTATACAAATATCCTACTTTGTATAAAATATATGTTTTAGAAAGTTACCATCCAAGTAGCTACTTAAATAGTTATTACTCTTACAACTTAATAATAATTAAAAAAAACCAAATTAAAACATAGGCAAAGGATCTGTCTAGACATTTCTCCAAATGGCCAATAAATCAATGAAAATATGCTCAACATCATTAGTTATTAGGGAAATGCAAGTCAAAACCACAATGAGATACCACTTCATAATCAGTAGGATATGTATCTTCAAAAAAGTGGGCAACAAGTGTTGGTGAAGACGTGGAGAAACTGCAACCTTCACATATTGCTGGTGGGAATGTTAATGGCGTGACTGCTTTGGAAAACAGTTCGGCAGTTCATCAAAGTACTGCCATTGACTTAGCAACATCACTTCTAGGTATATGAGAGAAATGAAAACATATGTCACCAAATGTTCAGAGCAGCATTTTTCAAAATAGCCAAAAAGTGGTAACATTTGATATCTGTCAAATGATGAGTGGAGAAATAAAATGTGGTATATCCATGCAATAGAACACTATTTAGGCTTAGAACAGAATGAGTGACTAATACATGCTATGACATGTATGAACCTTGAAAACATTATGCTAAGTGAGAAACCAGGCATAAAAGGGCCACACAGTGCATGATTCCACTCATATGAAATGTATAGAATACATGAAAGTATAGAAACAGAAAGTGGATTACTGATTGCCTAGGGCTCGGTGAGGCTTAGCAGAGGGAAGAAATAGGGCATGACAATGGAGGGATAAAGGGTTTTTGGTGGGAAGGGAACAAAAGGGGTTAAAATTAGATTGAGTGATGATTGCACAACACTGTGAATATTTAAAAACACAGTGAACCCTGGCCAGTGTGGCTCAGTTGGTTGGACTGTTGGCCCGAAATGTTGTGAGTTTGATTTCTGGTCAGGGCACATACCTAGGTTGTGAGTTTAATCCTTGATCCCCAGTCCCGGGTCTGGGCGCATACAATCCCCCGTCTGGGCACATATGAAGGCAACCAATACATGTTTCTTTCTCACATCAATGTTTGTCTCTCTTCCTTCTTCTCTCTAAGTCCATGAAAAAATGTCCTTGGAAGAAGATAATAATAATAAATAAAAATAAATAAAAACACATTGAACATACACTTTAAATGGATGAATTGTATGTTATATTAATTACATTTCGATAAATCTCAGTTTCTTTCAAAAGAAAGAAGAAACGGTCACTACACAAACCTGCTCGTCAATAGTGCTGGTTAGAAATGCAGTCCCCTGAAACTGTCAAAACTTGGTTGATAGCAACTTAAGGCTAAAGGTATTCACTTTTCTCACAAAATAAGAAGTCTAGAGGTAGGTGATTACTCTTGTCTCTGTTACTCCACACCTTCACGGATCCAGGCTTTTGGGTTGATGAATCCTCATGTTTGACACCTGATGGCTGCAAGATGGATGCTGCAGCTCCGAGCGCCATGATGAAAGCTGGAAGAATGGAAAAGGATAGTACCGGTCACTCAGGTCCCCTGTTACCAAGAAAGCAAATCTAGCTGACTTCAATTTACATCTCATGGGTCAGAATTATCTCACACAACCATCCTCGCTGCATTGGTGGCTTAAAAAGTCAGTGATTTTAATACGTCATTCCCCAGACAAAGAAAGAGCTCTGTAGGCAAAGAAGAAGAAGAGAAAGGATGTTGGGTAGAGAGGCAATGTCTGCCACGACATCTCTCTCCATGCACGTACCTTGAAAACACTACTAACACAGAATAATATTAACAATCTTAACTTCTTAAAAAACACAAAAATTACATTAATGCCCCATTTGATACAAGATGTAAGTAAATCACACCTTCTTTCATCTTCACGCATCCCTTTCCAGGCCACTGAGATGGACTTCTTGCCACTGAAGCCAGCTCTTGGATGCTTCACTTGCTAGTCTCTAGAAATCCCAGGTATGAATGTATGTCGACAAAAGGAAAAACACAAACAAAAAATATCCTGACCACATACAAAATGCCCTCTGATTTTATAAGGTGGAAGGAAACGATTTCTCTTTCCAAAATCTGCTTGGCTCGCACCTTCCACCTCTCCCCACCTAACATACCAACGCAAACACGTATATAGAAAAGACCTTTTTGCTTTAGTCCCCAGAGAGTTACGTGCAGTCTCTCTTAGGGCCGTTCTCTCTATCTGCTCCCCATTTTCTCATAGCTACATTCCAATAGTTCAGTCATATTAAATAATTCTAATCTGATAGAAAAAGCAAACTGTCGTGAGGTTGTGGGCTATGACCAGATAGCGAGTCCCCTCAGAAACCATTCTGCTTCAGATTTTCCTCATTTCCACGGTGCCATTTGGAAGCTCACATTTTATTGAGGAAATACCATGTGTCAGACATCATGCCAAATACTTAGGATAAATTATTGCTGTTGCTCACTTTGCCCTTTGGGGTTAATATGCTAGACCCAAAGTAGCTGAGTAACTTTCCCAAAGTCACACAACTAGTTAGCTGTAGACTTCGAAACCAGGTCTGTCTAACTTTAAAAACCACATTTATAGTGCCTGAGAGGGACCATCTCATTGTACTTGACTTTCAAATTCACTCAGCAAATGTCATCAGACCTCCAAGATACTTTTAATAATAGATGTCATTATGTCTGGAAATAGAATCTTTACTGATGAGTAATGCTACAGTTGACTTCTGGATCCTTGTCACAGGGACATATCAACGCTGAATCCATTACACATGCATTTCCTTCTGTTATTGCAAACACCAGGGTCCAAAGTAGATTCACGTAAACCCTTTCATAACATAAAGAGCAGGGAAAACTTACCAGCTTGCTTTATGAGGTCAGCATAACTCTGATACCAAAACCTGAAAGCACATTTAAAAAGAAAGAAAATTATATAACAATGTTTTTCATGAACACAGATTCAAAAATCCTCACAAAATATTAGCCAATTGAATCCAACATAGAACAAGGATAATATACCATGCCCACGTGGGATTTGTCTTAGAAATACAAAGTTCAGTCAACATGAAAAAAATCAATCAATGGAATTCACCACACTTACTAAGTAGACAGGGGAAAAAATCATCTCAATAGAATGCAGAAAAAAATAGACAAAATTCAATACTCATTCCTGCTAAAAATCGCAGAAACTAGAAATCAAAAATAATTGTCTCAGTCTGATAAAGGACAATGGCTAAAATCCAATATGAATATACTAAATGATTTCCTCATAAGATCAGGAGTAAGACAATGATACCTGCTCTTATCACTTCTATTCAACACTTATTGGAAATTCTAGACAGCGCAATAAAATGTCTTTGTTACATTTTTAAAAAGGAGTTCCGGTGTTTGCCCCATTATTTTGATGTTATACAGTCTTGAATCTGTCAGCTCATCCATCTGATCCACAAAATTATGGGCTAAGGAAGCTACCGCACTAAAGCCAAGTTGCAATGGATGACATAGTATTTTCTTAGAACCACTTATCGTGTATGTTTATGCAGCAGGAGGAGTAAAAATAATGCCTCCAAGAATAGACCGACTTTACTGCATCAGTGTAATTTGCCTGCAATTGTCCCTTTATCACCACCAAGCACATTCACATCATCATCTTCTGGGACCGGGTCACGTAACATTTGTTTCAACTCTCCTTCCATTTTTCCGTCTCGACTTTTTTCAAGATTCAAATCTCCATCTTACTTAAAAGTAACAGTTCATTTATCAAAAATGGTCTTTTTTTACTGTAAATTGCCTGCATTTTATAACAAATTTTTTATCATCATGTGCTGCTTGTTATGACTATAAAGTTGACGGTGCAGCATGTAAACTCTATACATTACTGCATTCAAAGCAATTGTTTGTTAACAATCACATTAGTTATTTGGTGATTGGAAAGATGTTTTAGGAATTTTACATGCTAATGCGATAGTTTTTGTGTGTGCATGAACAATGGTCCAAAATACATTACACACAGATAAAGAGAGAAGGAGAGAGACATGACAGAGAGGGAGAGATAGACAAAGATATCCTGGCCAAGTAGTGGGCATCACTGCTGGACTGGCAAGTCCTTGAACCTTAAGCAAGCAGAAGATGCCTGGCCCCCTAAGGATGCCTGCCAGCGCTAAGGTGAATTTCAAGAGCCTCTCTGCACCAACTTCTCATGCCCCCCAAAAGGAGCTCTCCTCTTTGCTGAGATTATATTGCTCCTGGTGATTCCAATCTGCTTCAGTGCTTTAGCACAGTACAGAGGGTGTTCCTCCTCATCGGTCGTTGAAATGGTACTTGCGGTTTTTGTCATCTACACGTGTGTTCTGCGGTTCATCAACTAGTCCTGCAGGGCTTTCTTCTGAATCCTCATAGTCCCAACACTCTACCTAATCATGTCCGTTTTGTCCCCATTACAAAAGGAAGTCGTCGCTGGGGCACCTACCCACCACGGGCCCCTTTAGACCTGCCATCTACTCCATCTTCCCCTTGCGCCAGCAGATACATGGAGCGCAGCCTTCACTGACTCCACCAACGGCAAGTAGGCTAATGCCCCTCGTTTCTTGATAACCTGCAAATAACTCCTGCGTCTGCAATAACTCCTGCCCCAGCAACACTCTCTACAAACTGCCAGGTCCTTATGGAGGTAAAAGTACCGTGACCAGGATAATTTGGCCTCTGGTCTGCTGATCAATCCTGCCCTCCTAGGTGCGGCCAGTTTTAGGGCACCTTCTGTAGTACCCAGAAGGACATACAGGTTTCCCAAGATATTTGAAAGTAGAGCACTCCTAAGAAATCTTTGTAAGCCGAAATGGCATAAAGTGAAGAAACAGTTGCCATTAATTTATATAGAAGAATATTTGAGTCCTGACTGGCAAACCGAAAGGTCGCCAATTTGATTCCTGGTCAGGGCACATGCATAGGTTGCAGGTTCAGTCTCCAGTCGGGGCACATATGAGAGGCAACCAATCAATGTTTCTCTCTCACATCAGTGTTTCTCTCCCTCCCTTTTTCCCTCTCTTCCCCTCTCTTTAGAAATTAAAAAATATATAATTTTGAGTGTTCTCAGAGCCAAAAAAAAAATAATAACCTACTGAATCATACCAAATACGCTAAGCTGACACCATTACCAGCCCTGTTGGGCTTTGCTGATAACCTAGGACACATCTTGCTAACAGATGCACAAAATAAATGGAGATACAGCACAGATGCTCACAAACCACTCAGGGCTCTGGTGGCTTTGAACTGAGATGCTAAGTGTAGTTCCAGGGGGAGGACCTTGGTGGGGCCAGTCTTATACATCGGTGTGTCCTTCTCAAATTCATGCTTGGAAGTCTCTGAATGTGAGGTCTGTCCAGAAAATATCCAGCCATGTACTATGAAAAATAGACATTTATTGAAGAAAATACAAGAAACATTGTACATAGGACAATGACCCCTCAGTCCCCTTCAAAGTAGGCAACTTGGGGCCTCACACGGTTCTCCCAACTGTAGCGCAATGTTCCTTCTGCTCTGGTAGCAGAAGTCACAGAATGAATTTTGCCACGACACGTTTCATGCAAAGATCTTGCATCAAAATCTCAGATGCAGTGGTTTTGGGAATCTCCAGATCAGTCTCTCGTCCTCTCACTGACAGTCGCCAGTCTTTGTTGGTTGCAGCCTGTACACGCTCAGCATCCTCAGGTGCTCTGTTTGTTGCAGGCCTTCCAGAATGAAGATTACTTTCAACAGATTCTCAACCATCTTTGAAGCATTTGTACCACATTTTCATTCACACTTCACTTATTGCATTGTCCCCAAAAGCCTTCTGAATCATCTGAATAGTGTCCCCTGAGGAATGTTCAAGCTTAATGCAAATTTTGATGCAAATTTGTTGCTCTACTCACTCATTTGGAATGCAATGACCTCACAGTACACATGCTCACTCTGCCCCCACTTACTAGTACAGGGAAGTCTTCATGGTTCGTGCGTGCACATTCCAGTCCACTCTCCTTTGCTACCAGGTTACATAGATGTCATACAAACTGTTCTGGTTATATTAACAATGGCTGGACTTTTTCCAGACAGACCTCGTATAGTTGAAGATAGGAATTTTTAAAACTAATTAAGTTAAAATGAGGTCATTAGGTTGGGCCTTTATCAAATATAAAAAGAGGAAATTTAGGTACACAGATGGAAAACGATGTCGAGACTAAAGAAGATGATCATCTACAAACGAGAGAGGGGCCTTAGAAGAAGTCAATCCTGCCAGCACCTTGATCTCTGACTTCTAGACTCTGGAACTGTGAAAAGATAAATGTCTGTTGTTTATGCCATCTAGTCTGTGGAACATGTTATACAGCAGCCTGAGCAAACTGGTACTCTAGCCAAACTCCATTACTCACATCTCTTGTTATAGTTAATATTTCATTATAATATTTCATTTTCCTAATTCCAGTTACTGTCTAGTTTCCCATGATTGGATCCTGCCTGTCTCCCATACATACTGTTTTCTTGAACACTTTTACCTCTTTATTCTTCCATATACTTGATTGGTTTTTCTGTTTTTAATACGACTTTTATTTCTGGAATATGTTTTTTACCCTTCCATTTTTTTCCTGCATGCTTTCAGGTAATTTTTCATTTCTTTATATTGTCTTGGTAATTATTCCTTTTTCTAAATGCAAACAATTTCCATAATTTATTAAATTTAAATAGAGTTCAATGAGGCAGCGACCAAATACCATGTGGCTTCCCTCACACAATCATAAAATGCATAAATCTACTTTTTTCACAACAAGATATTATTTCTTTAACACTGGTATTTTTTCCTGTGCTTTTGTTTCAAATCACCATTAAACTTTTTTTTGGTATCACTAACAATTGTTTATATGAAATGTTCAACTACTGCTTACGTATCTTCTTCAAATGTCTGTGCATCATCTAGCCCTTGTACATTTTGCTCCTTTCCTCCCTTATTCTTGTTACAGTCCGTGTGTGCCCCATGCTGGTTCATTTCTAAGCTTGATATTTGCTGAAGAGAAAGCCAGGGGAGTGAGCTGGTACAACAGGCAAGTTCAGTAACTACATGTTTGTCTCAGATATTTTTCTCACAGTGCTGGGTACTTCACAGTACGTACCTGTCTCTCAGTGTGCCTCACTGCACATAACTGCATGATTTTTGTATGATAATGTCATTTACTAACTCAGCTCAGTGATCAGCAGGCATAGAATGGACAGTCACTCTCACTGCTTCAACCTCTCAAAGCAACGTTCTTCTTCATGAAATGATGACTTTGCTTTCTAGTTCCTTAACTCCGCATCCCCAGTCCCTTTATGAGCAGAGAATGGAGTTCAGAGTTTCTTCTTAAGCCTTTCTATATCCAAGATTTCGCCATTCCAATTAAAAGACTACTGCTTGGGCTTGGCCAGGTAACCCAGTTGGTTAGAGCATTGTCCCTATACACCAAGATTGTGGGTTTGATCCCTGGTTGGGGCACATATAAGAATCTAGAAATGAATGCATAAATAAGGGGAACAACAAATTGATCTCTCTCTCTCTCTTAAATCAATAAATACAAAATTTTTTAAACGATTGTTTTTTGTACTCTTCAAGTCTGAACTGTCCATTTTGGGGAACCCTGAACACTGCTTTAAAATGTAGAGAGATATATTCCTTTCACATTTTCCCTCTGGTCTGATTTTACTAATTTCTCAGTTATCCTTTATTATTAGGGTTGGGAGTGGTTGCTTTTTCTATTAAAGAAGATGTTTTCTACTCTTTATTTTTCACCATTGTGTTGCTTTTAATTATTTCATAGATGACAACCACAATTCCCTTATAGTTAGCACTCTGAACCACCACGAATGCTTCAAACACTCTAGGCGGAGCTGAGCACAATGGCAACGCAAGCCCGCTGTCCCCCTGCCCCACCTACCTGGCCCCCCACCCAGGTGCAGGTGCCGTGAGCTGCCCCTGATCCGCAGGAAAGCACCGGGACAGAATTTCATCTCAAAACCCTTCTCAGCCCGACTTTCCAGGTGCCACAGCTGATTGATGAAACTGGGCACAGGACAAGAAAATCATTTTTCGTTCTGTGTCTACATTTGGGATTCTTGCATAAATAAATCATTTACTTGTTAAATCCCTCCTATGTAACTTCAAACAGTACCATTTGTCCAGTTAATCTTGGGGAGATTTTTCCGATGACATCACTGGTAGATCATCTTTGCTAAGTTTGGACTCCCAGAAGTCCAACTTGATTCATAGTCTTGACTTCCAACATGATCCACAGTCAGGGCAAGTTTTAAAACTTCTGACTTAAAGGTACAGACATGTATTAGAGAAATTTGAGAGAGGAGCGTTACCAGATGCTAAACCTTAAGTGTCTCTTCCTCTGTGAGCCAGGGTCTAGTAAGTTCCACTTTCATCGCTCTGCATAGATTCTCAAAGTTTTAGCTAGAATTTATAATCTGCAAATGGATGGAACAAATTACTAAAATAAACCAAACTTCCTATTTATTCTGGACTGCCTAAGGTTAGTTGAACTACTAGTTTCAGATTTATAGGTTTTGCTCTAGTAAAAAATGTGTATACTTTTAGGCATTACCATTGAATGATAATCAAAAAACTCTGCAATTATTCTCTTTGTAAAGATAATTTTAAAATAAGGAAAGATTAAATATTTATATTTCTTGGAGTTTCTTTTTTATACAATAGATGATATATATATACAGATATATATATGTATCATGAAACAAGGTGTTTGTCTACTTCTTTATTCATTTATTCATTTGTTCAACATACATATACTGAGTGCCTACTATGTGTCAGGTGCTCTTCTAAAACCTAATGATATACCAATAATCAAAACAGACCCAAATCCTGCATTATTGCTGCTTACATTCCAGTGGACTCCAAAGGCCCTGGGAAAGCAGCTCTTTAGTCAGTTCTCGGTTGTCTAAGAGACGGATCAGAGTCCTTGGGATGGTGAAGAGGCCAGAAATGAGGATTCAAAAGAACCATTTGAAAAGCTAAGATACATCCTCTAGAATTTGAGGGACATATAGGCAAGTTACTCGATCCATACATAGCAAAAAAGCAGTGTATAAGCTAGAGCCACATTCTGGAGAAAAGTTTGTGTCAATAGTAAGCTACATACCCATTGAGAGCTGGGCAGAGGGGTCTGTTTTCCATGGATCAGGTACAGACCCTGTGGAATGACAGTCAAATCTACTAACTGGCCATGGGTTCCCCCAGAATCTCCTGCAAGAGTGAGGCAGCTTCAATAGCAACAGGATGAAGGTGTCCCAAGGTTGCAGAAGGGGACTACAGGAATGGCGTTGGCCCTGTGGAAGCAGCGTCACTCGTGCCAGGAACTACAGGTGAAGGCTTCCAGGGAAAGACGCACCCACCCCAGAGGAAAAGGGGAAGTCTTGCATCCGTCATGCTCAGCTGGTAAGATCACCGCTTTGTAACTTTACCAGTCCAGAAGGACTTTTTCTGCCACTTACTTCTCCCTCCTCTATTCTAATATTAAAGTGCCCCCGAACAGCAACTTTTTAAAAACTCTTTATTTTTTATTTTTATTTTTTAGAGAGAGGAGAAGAGGGGAGAGAAAGAAAGAGACATCAATTTGTTGTTCCACTTTTTATGCATTAATTTGTGGATTTTTGCATGTGCCATATCTGGGAGGATCAAATCTGCAAACTGAGTGTCTGGATGATGCTCTAACCAACTGAACTACCTGGCCAGGACTGAAATAGCAACTTTTAAGTGGAGAATGCAGTGAAGCAAGGAAAGGAAAACATCAGGTCAAAACCCCTCCTTACCCAGTCCTTTCAATCACCTAAGCCGGAGGCAGACAAACTGGGGAAAAAGAGATTTTACAGTGAATGAGGTTTTGTACTTTCAATATTCATCTGTACCATACTTTTAATTATTTAGTGAGACAGAAAAACCTGGGAATCTGACTGAGATTCTATCCTAGGGGCTGGAAATAACTAATTCAAAGAATAACTGAAAGAGAATAAAAGTGCTTTCTGCTTCAATCTAGTGAATGCAGATCATTCAATAACCAATTAAATGAGTTTAACTGTCATGAGTAGAAAGGAATCTACAGTTAGGAGAATTTCTGAGTTAGGCTTGCTGGGAAAACAGGGTTAACATAACTGTGGGCTCTTTCGATATTTAAAAGTGAAGCTAAACAAACCCTCTTTGATCAAATTCTAAATACCCTATATCAATAGAAGATTAGAGATTCACAGAAAAATAATTATATATAGTCTACTATTGGTTATCTTTATCAAATTTTCCAAATACCTCTAATAATTTCTATAATCTAATCTCAGGACAGGGAGATTGTGACCTGTGAACTACAGAGCTCCCTGGTGAGTAACTGCTTTTCTTTTTTTACTAAAGCTGAAGTCTGTAAAAAGGTTCAACTGTGGTTAAGTAAACAGTTTCTACAACCTTTGCAATAGGATAACAAAGTTCAACCAGAATAGGAGATAAATGAGTCCGAGATGAAATATACAGGAGGTTTTCAGATCCGCATGTCCTGGTAGCATAGTTCCAGGAATATTTGAGACGCCCTCAACTTATCATAGAAACAATCTTCTGAACACATGGGGGACAGCTATGGGGCCTTAACAAAGAGAAAGGACGCAGGTACCACCTACCTCTAAAGAACAAAAAAAAAGTAATAACCCTAAAATTTATAGCCTGGTCGCCTTAACTTTGATACATGAAAAGACCAAACTCATCAATCATTTCATTTATAAAACACTAAAAGATCAGAGGGTGCCAGTGAATAGGAAGCTGGGCTTTGGGACGGATAAATCAGGCAGACCTATGTACTACTATTCCATGACAGACTGCCAGCCATTACTGATGGAAAGGGAAGAAAAAGACTTTAATCCTAGTCTTAAGGGACATACTCATAAATAAAGCTGCAAAAATATTTTCAAAGTAGCATAGCTATATGAATTCTCAACTTACTAGAAGGCAAAACAGATGGAGTTCGTTCTCCTCTTTCCTTTCCTGGAGAGAGGACAAGAGGAATGGTTAAACCTTAATTGAACATATCAGGATGGGAGGAGACCTCCACCAAATTTTTGTAAATTGGGATGATGTGATTCATTCTGCAACTGGAGAAAACACACTTTCTCCACTTTTAATATTGTAAATATCCCCAGTCTGCAATATTCATCTGTAAATGGCTTTGCAGATGGGCTTATTTTATGCTACATTAATCGAAAAGGAATCAAAAGCTAGGGGATATTCCTCTCAAGAAAAAATGAGAGAGATTCAAGGGATTCAGAAAAAGCTACTGAGGGAAAACCAGGACATGTGGAACAAAAATAGGGGAATTCATGGGATCTGTGTAGTTCTGTCACACGGAGGAGTAGAAAAACTTTAATCCATGTTGACAGAATCACAAGAGGACAGGAATTGGGTGCAGGATTTCATCAACCTTGAAACAGTTTTGACCTGAAGCTAAAAGGGTCCACTCCCACAGAGACCAAAGAGGCCTCAGAGGGCTTACTCAAACTGCAGGAAACCATTCTGTAAAGTCTCAGAATTTTCCACCAGTGTTGTCTTGACTGAAATATGGCTTTGCTATGATAATGCAACTACCCCGAGACTCTTTCTCATTGATGGAAGCCTGCATGGTCTTCGCTCCAAACTACTCCATGAACAATTTGCAATGGTTTTTATCTCTCATTACCATCACTTACAGGTTATACCACCATTCCTGGTAACTTGAATCAATGAACTAGTCTTTCTAGTCATCTCATCCCCTTACCCAATCCCATTCCCATTCTCCCTGACTTAACACCTATCTCCCTGGCTACAGAATTCCTCAATTCCAATCACATCTAATGCTTCTCTTCAGTTACAAGAAGGCATGGTCATACTTTGGATTTTATCATATAACATTTCTTCACCTCCAAATTCATAAAACCTAGGTTTCCCCTATACAACGCATTCATCCCTCCACCTGTATTAAACTCTTTCTTAAACTTCACTGTGGTCCCTGAACTTGGACACCAAAGTAAATAAAACTAAATTGAAATACAAACTTTCACACTTAGAGGCTATATGACTTTATAAAAGTTACTTCACAAATCTCAGGCTGTTTCTTGGTATGCCACTTTACCCAAATTGCCTGATAAAACTCAACTCCCATTCAATCCAACATTAAAAACCCATGACAATACACAAAATGGCAATAACTGCTACAATATTGTAAGCTAAAAATGAGAAGACAATATAACATGTCTGAGTGGAACCTCTATTAGCTGCATTGTCAAACAACGTGGATTAAGAAACATTCTTGGACTATAAATCACATTTTCCACAATCTAAATAAAATACCATAGAAAACCCCCCAAAATGGAGAAGACTTTGCCTCTCTCATTATGTTTCCAACTCTGCCATACGAGGGATATAGTAACCAGCAGAACAAATGACTATTCCTCATCTATATCAACCAACAGAACCCCAATAGTCATGTTCTTTGATTCTTCTGCTTTATCATATTCATGGGCCCATATGGTATAAAAAATGATTGACTGAATGAATAAGTAAATGGTAGAGAAGAGACAAATCTCCCATGTAGAAGAATTATAAATAATTTGTGTAGATACTTTGCCCTCATGGAGGTAGAGCATAACTCCCCATCTTTAACCTTGAACTGTGCACAGAGACTTCGTTCCAAAGACCACAGAACGTAAAGAGGGGCCGTTGGGGGGATGGGGGGAGAAACCTGACAAAAACTAGGTGATCATGTGGTGCTCAGCAATAAGTCACATTGCTAGAAAGTATTTTTGGCATAATGTAATGAAAATAGTAATTTACCTCTGTGACCTTGCTCCCCAAAACCATGAGCTCAGTTTAATCATGAAAAAAAAAAGAAAATCAGACAAATCCCAGTTGAGGAACCATCACATTCAAGAAGAGCCTAAGGAGACATGATGACTAAATGTAATGTACCCTGAAGAGGATCCTGGAATATGAGGGTAAAAACTAAGGGAATCTGACTATGTGTGGACTTCAATTAATAATAATGTATCAATATTGGTTCATTAATTTTAATAAAAGGACCATTTTAATGTAAGATGTTAATAATAGAGGAAGCTGGCTGTGGATTACATGGGAGCTCTCTATTTACCTCATAATTTTTCTGTAAATCTAAAACTATTCTAAGAAAATAAAATTTGTTACACACATACAACTTCTCCATCTCTGGGAGCAGACTCACACAGTGCCACCCCAACTTCACCATTAGCACCCTATTAGAAGGGGATGTTTCTTTTTAAGAAATTGCTACAAATTCAATAAAAACTTTACATTAAAATTTTTAAAAGAAATGACTGAAGCAAGGAGAGCAAAGGAGGGACAGTAGATGAGGCTAGAGAGCTAGGAATAAGGCCCTCGGGCATTAGGAAGATTTTGGACCTCACCTAAGGGAGGCACTAGTTTTTAGCCAGAAAGTGACATAACATGATTTGCATTTGCAGCAAGTTTGAAATGTATCCATGATGAAATGTGCAAAAACATAACCTTGTTTTCTATAACACTACTACCTTAAAAATCTTCAGTTCCTCTTACTAGCAAAAAATAGACACATTTTTAAGGGTAACAGTGACTCTGGAAAAAAACTTAATTACCTCTCAACTCACTTGGTTTCTTTGAGAATAAGTATTTAGTGTTTCTTCCTCCTCTTTCTTTTCAGCCCTTATCTCTTGATAATAGAGGATGAAATTTCTGGGTGACTTATGTCATGTCTGTTATTAGATAGAAAAGTATGGTCCAGGTACCTTTGTTGGGTACTTTAGCCTGTTTCTGTGTAAATCCCTTGTCACATCACATCCTTTAATATACACTGACACCTATGCAAGCATAATTGTTCCAACTGGCCTTAGATATTAGGGAGCAGAGGAAGTGTTGCGTGCTAATCGAAAAACCTGAACGCTGGACTCACATTGCCTGGATCAAAACTCCAGGTCCGCCACTTACTAACTTCATCCCCCTGTGCTAAAGTTTCCTCTTGCATGAAATTTAGATGTTTATAACACCTACCACACAGAGTTGTTTTTCTGGTGAGGAGGGAGTGAGTTAATATATGTGAAGAAGTTAAAACAATATTTATCATATAGTAAGTGCTATGTAAGTGTTAGCTACTATTATTAATGGCTATGGCATTCAATGCTACATTTTTAATAAACAATTTATTTTTAAATAATTTTACATATGCAAAAATAATAGAAAGTAGCCTTGTACCCTTCACCCAGTTCCCCCTAAAGTTAATATACATAAGCATGATACGTTTATTAAAAAGATTAACATTGGTACATTTATTAACTCCAAACTTTATTTGGATTTTGACAGTTTTTAAATTAATACCCTTTTCCTGTTCCAGGATAGCGCATTGCATTTAGTCTATATGTTTCTAAAACATCACACGGGAACTTCTGCTTCTATCCATGACAGAGGAGTGGATACCAGACTATCAAATACAACTATGGACAAAATAATGTGCTCAGGCAATGGACAACAGTCAGCGAATGAGTGGGCGTGGAAAAAATAGCCACACCCAAAGGGGGCCCACGGTCACCTCAGATGTCTGTCAGGAGAGGCTTTTGTGCAGTAGAAGGAGGAAGTAGAGGCCCAGAGGAACACTGTACGAGTTGGGCGGAAGAGTTACAGGCCTCTGAAGCCACTAGAATTTGTGGAGCAGGGTACCAGAGAACAGGGAACCACGTATCACCAGAAGCTCGGTGGCCCCTCACCATGGGGGTCAGGGCCATGGGCTGGGCCACACAAGCACAGGACCCGACTGTTCAAAGCCTCTCAAGGATTATGTGCACAGAGATGCGGGCTACATTACAATCATACACTGAAGTTACCGCCCAGCCAGAGTTGAGAAGTCTCACTGACCATCTCAGAAACATCCTTGGAACTTCAGAAAACCCATGTCTTAAGAAAGAACCATGCTCCAGAATTAAAGCACATCCTAGGACCAGGCTCAAAATTGAAGCCTGACAAGACTGAAAGGACTGAAAGTACAAAGTTTAATATTCTTTTTAGTGGAAAAAGCCATAATCCAGGCTCCCAACAACGTATTATCCACAATCCATCCATTATAACAGATATGTGCATGCTTACGAATACAGAGAGCACAAAGAGCAGGAGTGGGAAAGGGAACCTTTCTGTTACAGGGTCATACACTTTACATAAAGTTTTACACAGGAGTGCCTCTAAGAAGCCTGTGATTAGTATGTATATTATAATCCTGAGAGCAACCCTATAACATAATGTAAAGACATACGTATTGCTGAAAAGGCAACAGAGTGATTACACTAGAATATTACTAAAATAATATTCTATTAACCCAAAAGGAGTCAGGAAAAAGAAAAAGAAAAAGAAGATAACAGTTTTGGCAAATCAAAAGCAAGTAACCAAAAAGACAGACCTAAATCCAGCTGTTTCAATAATTTCATTAAATGTTTAAAAACGTAACTTTAAAAGAAAAAGAATGAAAAAGATACACCATGTAAATGGTATGCAAGAGAAAGCTGACAGTTTTATTAATATTAGACTTAATGGGCCTGAAGACAAGAAGAGTTATCAGAGATAGAGACATTTATAATGACAAATAGGTCTATCCATAAAGAAGACATAGCAAATCTAAAATGTAGGTGGCTAATAACTGAGCTTAAAAATAGATGAAGCAAAAGCTGACTGAACTGAAGAGACAAATAGAGAAATCTACAATCGGAAGTAGAAAAATTAATTTCCTCTTTTAATAGCTAGATAAAAATCTCAAAGGATGTGGAAGATCTAAAAATAATTATTAACCACTCTAACCTAACTGACCTTTATAGAACAATTTATCCAATAACTGTGAAATTCACATTTTTTCCATGTTCACATAAAGCATTAACCAAGATAGACCTTATGCTAGGACATAAAACAAATCTCAGTACATTACAAGTTTGAAGTTTTACAGAACATGTTCTCTAAACCCAACAAAATTAAGAAATCAATAACAATTAGATATTAAAAATAAGAATTAGATATTTAGAAAAGCCTCAAATATTTGGAAGTTAAAAAACTTCTAAATAACCAGAGAAGAAATTATAAGAAAAATTAATAAATATTTCAAAGTAGATAATAAAAATAAATCAAGATGTTTTGGATGGAGCTAGAGTACTTACAGGAAGTTTATCAATCTATCTTCAGGTTCCTCCCTCCAACAGGGGAGACATGAGTTCTATTTAGAATAGTTCCTATTCCTACTAACTGTAGCGCAGGATGTGTTTTATTTCAACCTATTCTGAGGGCAAGAGCTGTCGCGGTACATCCGTGTAGATTACAAGTGCCCCCAGAGAACTTCCATAAGCTTGGAGGCCATAAGATTCTCATGAGTATCCCCCTGAGTCTCAGGGGATAGATAGAGGGCCACTGGCCGATGGCCACTTCAGCTTCCGTCTGTGTTAAAGTAGTTAAGAGGACCTTTTGGGGCAGGGTACAGGTCCTCTCCTAAAGCAGGTCCTAGCATTATCCAGCATTACTCATTGACTCTATATGGCCCACATTGCTAATGGTTCCTTAGCGCCCCAGGCTGACTCCCAACCTCTGCCTTCCTCTGGGAAGAGAACTCTCTCTAATTTGCCTTTTCTAGTTAATCTTTTTCCTCTGAATGCTGCTCCTCATTCAAAGCATGCTCCACTTGTCCCAGGATACCTAGGCTGGCATCTATCTCCCCTAAGCCCCTTTTCTGACTCACAGGTCATTGGTGTTTAATCCACCATGCCTGTTGTTGTCATTGTGTACTAATGGCCTGGGTGCACACAGGATACATATTTTGTATCCAAAAAATGTTCGGCACCCCAACTAGAATTAAATGAGTGGTAGTCAGGCAGATTCAGTTCAGTGTGAGTATGCCCTAAGGCCTCCCGCAGCCTTCCTCACCCCAGGGTGGGACTGCTCCTAGGAAGACCTCAGATCTACCACACAATGCCTATTGCTTTAATCTCATTAGGAACCCACTGTTTCCCCCTTCCTGCTTAATACCTTTCCATCCACAAAAACAAGGGTGTGTGCATAACACACTGAGACATATTGGGCACGCTGCCATTATACTTTGACTATACAACCAGAGACCTTGCTAAGCATCTGATCATCTGGGTTCATAGTTAGTCACCCAGCAATCAGTGTGCTAGGAGTCGTATACCACACAGTTTAAAGTCCCAGTAGGAAGCAATTCTTGGAAATTCTTTCCCAAATGATGTCCTTTGCAGCAGATGTAGCTTGAATATAGTAGTGTACTGGCACATTATTAGAGTTCGATTTAGGCATTAATAGTTCATCCAGTTCAGTGACATATCGTATGAGCAGAATGTCTCCCAGACTCAGGTTTACAGACTGCCATCAAAACGTGTCAGGTTCCCAAAGCAAGGCTGGCCTCGGTAGACACAACTTCTGCCTTCTGTGCATCTGGTACAGTTATACTAAGAGATAACATTGCTCTCTTGTTCTGAGCTCTTGGAGTATTAATGCAATGTTGGATTTCTCTCGCTGCTTCACCCTCTCATGCATTCCTTTACACCCCGCTGTTATTTCTCCTCTTGATTTGTTATTTATTTTTACCCAAACTTTCCCACCTTTGGAAGGAACATCAAGTTCAGCCACTATGCTGGTCCGGATTGCTACAGCAACAGTAGCCTAGCCAAGTGTCTCTTTTTCAATTTGTTTAGAGATTGGCCGGATTATTTCAGTGAAGTCTAGTCTTCCCCTGCCCCAACACACGCAGGGTTAAATCTCTTACATGGCCCTGCAGGAGGTACGGTTTTCTGAGCCAGAGCTGTCGGGGTGGGCTTGGGAACAATGGCAAGCTTCCCGCTGAGTGACAGCCTTACTACAGCAGCTGAGGGCTCAGTGCGAGAGAGGCAGCCGCCTGAGGTCCTCTCAGCTTGCCGCTCCTGGCAGGGAACAATTGCTCTCACACTGTGGCTCAAGGACTGTGGGTCTCGGTCCTCTCAGCATGCTGTGACCAAGGGCCCGGAGTGCTTCTAACTCTCACAGTGTCCCTATACCCCAAGTTAGCAGTCATTTAAGTCATTAATACGTCATCGGCGTGGCGGTAATATAGATGTCCCCACAAGTTACTTTGATATTAATAGAACATTTTCCTTCTGCCTACTGCCATCAGGATGTACACGCTTATAAATTATTCTCTCCTAACAACCAAAAATTATTCAGTTAACTTACTGTAAGTTGGGAGAGTTGGCCTTCCTGCCTCTTTCCTTTGGAAAGTATGAAATAGTCACGTTTTCCTTGACATGCAAGAGTTTTCCTTACCACAATGCAGAATCACCTTCCCCCCACGCTTTATTATTCTAATTCATGCCTAAAAGATAGGACTTTCTGAGACTTATTGCCATAAAAACAATTTAACAGTTTGAAAGGTAGTGGAATGTACCACCCCAAAATATGTCTCTGTGGCAGCAGGAATATTTTGAAGTAATTATTTTAAGAAACTGTACACACCAGAGAAACTCTGAAAACAGTAGAAATTACCCTTTGTAAGAGTAATCTACATTTGTAAAAGAAATTTTCATTAGGAAGGGGGCCTGCACCATAAAGACACCTAGTCTACAGATAACTTTTTCTCCTGAGAAGATTATCTGCGTTGGCAGGACAACCTTTGTACACCCAGCATTTCCTCTTCTCGACTTCCCCTGAAGTGCCTTCCCCTCTTTGAAGCCCCTGGCCCTAACCCTCTCCTTAGCTCGGGATACGGTATATATGCCTCCATCCTCTGGCCATTTTTTGAGTCTTATATCTTTGAGGGAGTCCTATGAGCACAAAAAATTGGTTGAATAAATTTAAAGATCTAATTGATTTTATTGAATGATTCATGAATCAGGCAGAATCCCACTAGTAAACAGAGCAGTGCTCCGAGAAATGTACAGAAAGGAAGGCTTTTATAGGCAGAAACTGCGTAGAATGAGAAAGGGTGGCAGGGGTCCTATCAGCATACCTCACTAGTGTTGATTAGGAAATTACTCACTGATTGGTTTAAAATCCACTCCTAAGAGAGGTTGAAACTGCAGTTAAGTTAGGTACGAAGTCTTGGTGGAGTTTAGCACAAGTGGCTCCATTTTGGGCCTGCTGTTTCTTTTTTTTTCTTTCAGTACATAACTAAAATAGTTTTTCTTTCTCTCTCCCGTCACTCTATCTCCTCACTCCAAGACACTAAACTTTGGCCCACCTCAGCCTGAGCCAGCACACATCCCCTCCTGAGAATAAACTGGCTTTGAGGTAAAATAAAACATTCTCCCATCTACTACTTGAATGTGCCACCCATTCACCCCACTTGCCCACACTTAGTTCTTTCTAGCTTTGTTTGCTTTTCGCTTTTGGCCTAACTTTTCAGTCCTTGTGGTCAAAGCATTGCCTGACTGCAAAAATCTCCCACCCCCATTTCCCCATTTGCAATAGTCCCTTTCCCTCTCTTGCACTAACGCATTTGAATTGTCTCTGCTTCACTAAATCCAGATTTGACTTTTATTCCAGTCTTGTCAGTAATTTTTCTTGGTACTGCCTACCCTGTGACATCCAAACAGAAGGGTTTTATGTTTTATGGTTAACCTTGAGTTAATCCTTAGGATAAAATAATAGGAGACACCACATGCAGCAGATCGCTGCTGTTTTAGTTGAAGTTATCATAGCCCACAGCCAATCAGCAGTCCCATTGAGAGCCCAAGACCTGAAAGTACTTCCCAGGGGACTTCGGTAAAAATTGCCAGGATGGGGAGGGGTGGAGGAGGAAGACAGTATTGTGAGGGAAATGCTGATGGGAAAAATTTAATTTAAAAATTTTTTTTAAATTATATAAAAATGTTTTCTAAAAAAGAGAAATTGCCAGCTTATAGAGTCATGAACTCAATAAATGGTATTGTTTTAGGCCTCTAAATTTATGGGTATTTGTTATGTAGCAAATGGATTAATAATACATTGGCTGAACACATGAATGTGTCAGTATAAGAAACATCCAAACCTGTAGAGAATTTTCATGAGTTTGAGGGGGAAAGTAAAAATCTCAATGGACTGAGAAAATGCTCCAAAGAATGGCGGTTTTACAGCTTCTTTTACATTTTAGAATTAAAGGAGAAGATGTAAAGGGGGTTACATGAAATTCATTGATGGTAAATTAAGGACCAGGGAGAAAGCAAAGAGGGGAAATTTCTGAGATTGGGTAAAAAGTAAAAGGGAGAGATGTACTTCTTTTATATCGGTGGGTAAAGGAAAATTAGCAATAAACATTTACAGCACATAGAGATGGTATTTGGGGAACAATATAACACTGAGGGGTTCTGTAGTCCTGTGCTCTGGAGTATTTGGTGTGCCCTGAGGGGTCTGGAAAAGATTATTCTGACATCCCGAAGGTGTGTTATTTTAGATGCAAACGGACAATAGACAGGCTCATTTAAGGTAAAGACTAACCTTTGTCAAGGAAGCTACAGAATTTGGATGTGACTACCTTCCACGATGCACTTTCAGTTTGGAATTCGTATGTTCAGACCACATTCTGTGGTTACTTTCAGTCTCTGAGTTTGCAGGGGTTGGCATGTTGCCTCCCTGATCTCGTCAGGCTTAGCATGGGGCCCCTTTTTCTTGGCCCACAAATGAAAGAATCAAGAAACAAATCAATAAACAAGTGAGTAACATCAATCTGGGACTATACTCCTTCCCAAGAAGGAAGAAGGCGAACAAGGAGCTGCAAAGCAAACTGCTTCTGGAGCATCTGTTCTGAGGTGATATATAGTATATGAGCTGATGAGGATGAAAACATGACTTTTGAGTATATTTTTGAAACTTCAGTTGCTGGGGGGTGTTTGGAAGTGTATCAAACATATCAGCCACCAAAAAGATGGAGTCACGATACTAAAAGAATATTAGTGAGCTCTGTGAGTCGTGCATCCACCCTAGACTAGAAAATATCTTTATGATATTGTGAAAAGTCAAAACCACATGGAAAAACTGAATTAGTCTGTAAGGCATCTTTAAAACATGAGAGCATCTGCATTCAACATTGATTTAGGAAAAATATATGAGCCCTGCCCTCTACATATCAGATACTTCGCCAGATGCTGGGAAGAGGCGAGAAAAGAAGTAGCCATCACAATCTAGAACCTGGCAGCCTGGGTGAAAGCGCCGACAGTTACGATGCTCGGTGCAGTAACAGCAGTAGGGAACGCACTGCCTAAGTAGCTAAATATTTGGGGTTAACGCTAATAGCAGGTATGGTTGGGTTCTGGGATGAAATGATGTGGTCAGGATGTCATTCCTCTTCATTTATTAGTTGTGCTTTCCACTGTGTTAGTCTCATTTTTTGGTTCTGCATGGTAGCAAGATGGTACCAACACAGTGGCAACAGTTTTAGTCCCTACGATCTCTTTGGCTTCAGATTCAAAGAAAAGAAAACAAGCTCTTTTTCCTAGATGTCCCAGCAAAACCGCCTCTTCTTCAGTAGTCCATTTCTGAATCAATCACTCTGCTTGGAGGGGTGGGAATGCACTAAGAACGTGACGCATTAATTGGTTAAGTCTGGATAATATGTTAAACTTGCTGGAGTTCTGGGCTTTGAGCTCTCTCCGGAACCACATGGACTGAAAATGAGAAAGGGCAAGACCCCCATGTCACCAGAAGTAGAGCAAATAAATGATGATACTCAAAGCACAATTACTGTAAATAACAGGACCTAGGATTTGTCATTCTTTACTGAAAAATTTTACTCAGAGTTTATGGTTTGCCTGTTGATGTTGGTATTTGTCTTTTGACATGTGGGAGTTAAATTTTTATTGTTCTGGTTGTTAAATATGTCCATCGTTTTTCTCAGTGATTACTTCAGGAACTTCAGCGAAATTTTTCTTAATTCTCACCACACTATCGATTATGATCTTTTTTAATTGGAAAAAATAGAAATAAATTGTGAGTCTTATTATTCTCAAGAAAGTCCCACCAAATACATCATTTAAATAAGTGGAACATGTAAATTTGTACAGTTTCTATGAAAAAAATCTAATTTCAAATTCTAACAGTTCACTGTTAAAAGCTCCTAGCTCCCTATATTTGTTTACTAGGGCTGCTGTAACAAAATACTATAGACTGGGTGCCTTAAACAACAGAAATTTATTTTTTCACAGTTCTGGAGTCTAGAAGTCTGAGATCAAGGTATTGACAGGGCTGGCTTCTCCTGAGGCCTCTCATCTTGGCTTGCACATGCCCGCCTTCTTGCTGTGTCCTTACAAGGTCTTTCCTCTGTGTATTTCCCTGGTGCCTCTCTGTGTCCAAATTTTCTTTTCTTAGAAGGACTCCACTCAGCCCAGATTAGGATGCACTCTAAAAAACCTCATTTTACATAATCTCCTCTTACTAAATATCCTATCTCCAAATGTAGTCACATTCTGAGGGATTAGGGGTTAGGGCTTCAACATATGAATTTAGGGGATACAATTAACCTATAACATTACCTTTCTGACCTCAGCCACTTCTCAGACTACCACTTCCTTTTCCCCAACTGAGAAAGACCGTCTGGCACTTCCTGTGTACCCACTCCCTATAGTGTGGCCTGGAGGCATTCTTCAGGCAGTAAACTGGGGCAGTTGCAGGGCTCAACTCCTATCTTTCCCTTTCTCGGGTGTTTATTCCACCTCTCTCTCTCTCTCCATACCCCATATTTATATTAGAGCTCGACTTAGCTAGGTGGTTCACGTTCTTCAGAGCACTCTTTCACTTAGGGGCAAATACTGTTACTGCCCGCTTTCTTAGACACAGCTGAATGGGAAAGGCCTTAATCACAGAAGCCCTGGTTTTGATCTGTTAAGTGCAAGCATCTCCTGCTGGAGGCGAGTCAGTGCTTGTTGTCAGCATGTATTAGCTCTAGTATTACCACAATAACCGTGGATGACCCATGTAGGAGAGGAGTGAGTGGCCAAAGGAACCGTGATTGATTTAGTGAGTGATTCACAGTTCCACTGTACCAGCCATGGGTACTTGACCAACCGTTCCATGGATAATCTTTTAATTAATTAGCATAATTATCTTGAAGGCTTCACCATGCTTTGGTCTCTGTTGGGAAGAAAGACTTACTGCTCTCCACTAACTTTCTCCTTAATGTATTTTGGGCTACGGCTTTGTCTAGTCTAGCTTCTTCATTAGTTTATTACATTCTGCTGTATATAGTATTACATATACATATAATTACATATTAGCATACTAATATAAAATATATACGATATATATGTATGTATGTATGTTCTGTCCAGAAAGTATCCAGCCATGTACTATGCCAAATAGAGACATTTATTGAAGATAAAAGATACAAGAAACATCATGCATAGGACAGTGATGCCTCATGATTCATCTCTGCTTATGACCTTCTTGAGGAAATCTGGTTCATTGGTAGCGATTTGAATCAAGTCATTAGCAACTGCAGAACGATGTTCCTTATGCTTTGGTAGCAGAAGCCACACAACGAATTTGGTCATGACACATTTCATGCCAAGATCCTGCATCAAAATCCCGACACAGTAGTTTTTGGACTCCCCATATCAGTTTCTAGTTCATGCACTGTTGGTCATTGATCTTTGCTGATTGAAGCCCACACGCGTTCAACATTCTCAGGTGTTCTGCTTGTAGCAGGCCTTCCAGAATATGAATCACTTTCAACAGATTCTCGACCACCTCTGAAGCGTCTGTGCCACACATTCCTTTGTGCTGCACACTCATTGCATCGTCCCCAAAAGCCTTCTGAATCACCTGAACGGTTTCCGCGGAGGAATGCTCAAGTTTAATGCAAAATTTGATGCAGATTTGTTGTTCTATTCACTCAGCCATTTTGAATGTGACGGTCACACAGTGCACATGTGCACTCCGCCCCCACTGACTAGTGCAGTGAAGTCGTCATTGTTCACACATGCGCATGCCAGTCTACTCTCCTTGGCTGCTAGGTCACATTGATATTGCGCAAACTGTTCTCTGGACAGACCTTGTATACTAGCAGAATAATGTATTACATATTGCTATGTATTTTATATACTCAATATTATACATACTATGGATATGTGAGAAACTGTCACACTTTTCTAGTTCAGTATTGGTCTTCCATTACGTTTTATGATGCTGTTATGGATGTATTTTTTAATAGAAGTATTCTTTTAAAGATATTATTCATTTACTTTTCAAGGTATTTTCAAAAAGAGAAGAGGTTAATATGTGATCTCAGTCTGTCATCTTGAACAAGAAATCACAAGAACTTTTCATTTCTTCTAGTTCTGCATTTATCTCTAGAGTAGAATAGAATTAAATGACATTCTGGCTCAACAAACCAGAGCTCCAAAGTTCCCCAGATTTTTTGTCTCATTACTCAAGTGAAAGAATCTCTTGCAATATAAAAATACGTTAAGTATAAAAAGAAATAATGGGACAAAAATTTCCATCAAGGAAGTAGCAACATTGTTTTCCCATGATACACAAAGAAATGCTTAGTAAAAATGTCCAGAGATTAGTACCTAAATATAACGGCTAATATAAATCTGTATTGATGTTATTAAACTACTCCATATTTAATAAGTGTCCAGGATGGAGGGCAATTGGTCCACATTAATGTCAGTGGGTGAAATGATTCTTACAAGAGAAGAAATAAATTTTCTCAAAGTAGAGTTTCTCTAAAGAGACCATCCAAAAGGATCATTATCGTATTAAGTGGTTCTTTGGAAGAAATAAAGTCTTACCCCTGTGGATAGGCCCAGAACTACTTCATATTGCCTAATCAACCAACCAGTATTCATTGAGCAATGTGTATTTTATACTGCATGTGGTAGGCAGATTAAAGCCCCACGAAAGTCTTCCAAGCCCTGATCCCAGGAACCTGTCAATACGTTAATGGTTACAAGGCAAAAGAGATTTTGCAGATGTAATTTGCTGACTTTAAGATAGGGAGATTATCCTGGATTATTTGGGTGGGTCCAGTGTAATCACATAAGCTCTGAAAGAGTGGAGGAGGAAGGCAGAAGAGTTAATTGGAGACATAGAATGTGAGAAGAACTTGACCCACTGTTGCTGGTGATGGATGAAGGGGCCCTGAGCCAAGGAATGCTGTGGCTTCCAGAAGTGGAGAGTAGCTCTGAGCTGACAGCCAGCAAGGAAATGGGAGCATCAGTCCTGGGACCACCTGGAATTCAATTGTGCCAACAACCTGAATGAGCCCTGAGCCAGATTATCTATCCAGAAAGTAAGGCAGCCTTGCTCACAATGTAATTTATCTTGTGAGGCTCAGACTCAGAAAACAGAAAGCCTAAATTTTGTTGTTTTAAGCCACTAAATTTGTGCTAATTTGCTATGACATCAATGGAAAAGTAACACACTGCTATTGGCACTGGAGTGAGTAATACCAATACTAAATTAGATCTTCAGTGTGGAATTCAGCTTGTAATTTCTTCAGGGGTATTATCAACATCAGTTAACATCTTGGTACAAACCAAGTGTTGGGGAACAATGTAGTATCATACAACAAAGGAAGGAAGGATGAAAAATGGTGTACAATACTCAATTTTTGTGACTTTGGTTTAACTGACTCAAAACTATTACATGCTCTTATATCAGCTGAGTTGTTATCAAACACATTGCCCAGATTCAGCAACCCTCAGTCGCTAAACATAAATGGAATATCAGCACTTGGCTAGCAGCATACTGCTTTGACCTAAATTTTCCAAACTGAAGATGAGATAGTACAAGTTTCTGTTATCTCACAATAAATGAAGAAGTGCAAATGCAGTTGATGAACTGGTTTAATGGTAGATGCCCAAGGCTCTGTGTGGGAGGATGTGATGGGGTAAGAAAAGAAACAACTGCTATATCTCAGTAAAGCAGATTAGAATATAAGAATTACCATACAGACTCAGAGAGTAAGAGGAAACACTGTCGGAAGGAATACTTCTCTTGCTTGATTATCACCCTCGAAGGTTAAGAACAGGCTTCTAAACTACTCTTCCATCCTGATATAAATATAATTATAATTATTATATCCAAATACAATTCAATCTTCATTCTGTGTTGTTTAGACAAGTTCACAATGTAGTGCCACTCTGGCATTCCCAGTTTCTTACAGAATTCAGTGGATGAAAGGAGAAGATACTGAAGGTGATATCATAAAATGATGTGTCAGCAATTACACCTCAAAAGGATTATCGCTCACAATCTAGGGAGGAGACTTGATGCAAACTACAGTGGACAATGCCCTGTTTTAAACATTTCTTGATTCTAGCTAAACACACTTTCCCAGACCACTTAGTTATGCCACATTACATGCATGGGTGGTCAAATCCATGGAGCAAAAGACTTACGTGTTACCTGTTTCAATTTCAAGGTGAGGCGGGGTTTTTCTCTGCTCTTTAATATTACCTGGTCTCCATCTCATGATGACGCCAATTGTTCTGTTTTCGCATAATTCATTAGACCTTATTTTGTTTTGGCTTATGATCTTCAAGTGGATCTAAACCTACCCATGTAGTCATAAATTATGCATAAATTCACCATATAATACAAGTAAATGTTTTTCTAGTCAGTGTTGGTTTTTCTCAATGTTGTTTTCTTTTTTAGTTTGTAGTAAATTTCTATGAGTTTATTTGAGTTGAACTCAGGACATATATTGGGGAGCAAGATCTCAAATGCCACCCCCCACCTTTTTTGAAAGCTGACTAACCCTATTCAGGAACTTGCATCCACATACATACAGCTCCGCCTATAATCCTTCATTGTTATAATACTTTGGCCTAAGTCATATTTTACAACATCTTGGCTAAAATTGCTTACCAGTAGCTTGCAAAAGAAGTTCTTCAGTAAAGGAAACTAACTTCTTTTAATATGATGACCTATTCACCAAGGTATTACTGCTATTAATTTACCTTCTCTAAAAAGTTCTTCTCGTTTATAAAGACTGGGAGAGGAACAGAAGCTAATGATACAATTCTAACAATGAAAACCATGTGACAGAAATTTTTGGAAAGAGGTTGCTGTCACATAATAACTCTAAGAAATTATAGTTATCCATAGGTAAGTGTCTACCTCAGGTTTTAACATGTAAGTTGGACCTTTTCATTTTACCAGTAGATTATGGATAATTTTCTGCTGGATGCCTTATTATGTGACGAGGTTACAGAAACTTTTCTATTTCTTCTTGTCCAGTCACGCTAACAGAAAACATTTTTCTCCTTTTTCTAGTCAATTTAGCTTTTCAATGCCATGTTTATTTCACATTCCTCATCTTTTCTTTTTAACAGAGCAAACACATTAAATTAAGAAAAAAACTTAACGGGAAGGTATTATTCCTAGAGATTTGGTGAGAGAGTTGGTTAAACAGAAAATGGGGCTAACAGGTAGCAAACCCTTCAGGTGAGTCAGGTAAATACAGCTTTTCAGGGAGGATCCATTTGGGAGATTGGTTACCAAAGGGTAGAGCTAGCTGGAGATGAAAACTAGCAACCTCATTTCCCTAAAATATTATAGTTGGATAAGACACCTTAGAAATATGCCTGAGAAGTTTGATTCTCTAGAAAGCTAGAGAAGCTAGGTAGCTCCATTTCATCTTAACTCCGTTCATTAGCTTTTACTTCAATAGCAGTGTTTTTGGGGAAGACTTCAGATATTGTCTTGTCATTTTGTCATTCACAGGATTTAATGTGTTTAACAATAAGATGAAATTCTTTAATTATTAGAACTTAGTTTTTATTTTATATTTACTTTCATTTTTTCATTAATGCTTTCTCCCTTCTCCTATTTGCTACTTCTCCTGAGTTGTGTGACTTCCTCTCCGTGCCTGTGCGTTTTGCCATGCTTCCTCTTTTCTGCTTCCCCAGAAGATCTTGCCAGTAAAAACTACTAAGGACTGTGTGCTTCCAGAAGTCTTTATAAATTTATCTGGTATTACCAGATAAATTACCAAAGTATTACAAAAGTGGTAATACTAAGTACTGACAATTTTTCCCTCGGAGACTTCCAAGCTGGGGCCATGTCACTTTCTGTCCCCTGAATAAGCTACCTAAAAGGGACTTTTATATTTCTCTTACATTACCTACAATATCAATCAGTGTTTCTGAAGGGGTCAGTCACCTGGGTGCTGGTAACAATGCATAGCCATAGGCCCTACCCCAGACCTGCAGAGTCAGAATTTGGAGGCAGAGCTCAGGAACCTGTAGCTTTATTTCTCTTGCAAGCTGAGCTTTCTCCTGTGCCTTAGCCTAAATTTCAATCACCGCCTGGACGTGCTTACTTGAGTGTATTTTCATCCTACAATCATACAACGCATCTACCACTAAACTATCCACAAGCCGTTTCCAATTCTGTCATCACGCTGTTATCCCTGGAGCCATCTCTGGAATCATTCCTCTTTGCGCTCCATCATTTTTTACTTCATCAGTTTGTTGGCCTCTGCGCCAACCACTGAGAATGGCAGTGATGAACAGAGACATGGGTCATGTCCTCAAGGATGGTAAAGATTCTTTTAGAGAGTAACTTCACTCCTGTAGATTCTTTCATGTTTTCCCTTACTTTCTTGGTCAGCACCCTAATCTAGGATCTCACCACTTATGCTTAAGCAGCTACACTTTTTTTCTAATTAGTCTCTTTGCTCCTAATCTCCCATCTCTTCTGACAGATTAATCTGCTGAAAACTTAATCTCCAAAACAACACTTTGAACATATTTTGCCCCTACTTAATGTCTTCATTGTTTCCAGTTGCTTACAGGCTATTTTCCAAAGTGGAGTCAAGGCTGTTTACAGTCTTCCTCCCCAATAAAGTTTTCCTGAATAAATCTTTACCCTCATCAAGTAGATATGTGAACTTGATTCAAGTGTTTTTACTTTTATTCTCACAACTTTAATTACACTTTCTGATTAGCCGAGCCTAGTTTTCTCTCTGTGGGCCTTTCCCCCCACCAACGTAACTGGCCCTCAGCACTTGTTCTTACTTCAGCTCCTAGGGTGATTCTCTCTGTCTGCTTTATTCATTAAGCTGTTTGCATGTGTTCCTGGGTAATAGTCTCTCTCTTTCTTAAAACATATTTTTCTAATTCTTCAATTATTTCATACCCTTTCTGAATGTCAGATAAATGTTTTATAAACCTCTTCATCTCTTCCTTGCCTACTCCAGGCCTACAGGTAGTGGTAAATGTTCAACAAATATTCACCAAATTCAGTACATTCATTTATTTATATACTTCTTCATAAAAAAAAAAATTGACTATCCATTGAGAACTAATATGGTTCTCCCTTTCATGGAGCTTATAATTTGGCAAGGTGCTCTTTCAAAAAATAATTAAAATGAGATCAACTGCTTTATGCATTTGTTAGTCAAGAGCTATTTTATAACCACCTATCATGGTCCAAGTATTGCGTGACACGGGGCTAGGAATACAAAGTTGAACCTGACAGGCTTCATACATACACCACTAACATGCAATATTGTAGTGCAAACAAAATATCCCAGGAGCCCTGGCTGGTGTGGCTCAGTGGATTGAGCACCCGACGACGGGAAACCAAAGGGTCACCAGTTTGATTCCCAGTCAGGGCACATGCCTGGGCTGCAGGCCAGGTCCCCAGTAGGGGGCACGTGAGAGGCAACCACACAATGATGTGTCTCTCCTCTTTCTCCCTCCCTTCCTCTCTCTCTAAAAGTAAATAAATAAAATCTTAAAAAAACATATATCCCAGGAGCACAAATGAAGGTGAAACTATCTCTGCCAAAATGTCGGTGAGGCTTCACATTTCAGGTGGGTCTTTTTTGTGTTGTTTGTTATGTTTGTTTTTGTCTGTTTTTGTTTTTTCAATTTTCAGGTGGGTCTCGACAGTGAATGTAAACAAGGGTTGGATATTGCAATGTTGATACGTGGAGAGTGGTTCTCGGAAACCCGATAAGCCCATTCCTATGTTATCATTCTGAGTAGAAACATGAGCTGGGAATGGAGGGTCAGCAGCTAAGGCAGAGCTGAGGAGGACGGTAGCCTTCCGGCGGCTCACTGCCCAGCTGAATGGCCGGGTCTTGGTGCTGGGCCTTCATTAAGGCCCTTTCCTAGCCCTGCCCCCTCGGAATGGACAGATGTTCCTAGGGAAAGGCCCTCGTCCCTAGTTCAAAACTCGGGAAAATTAAATCTGTGCGCTTTCCCCTCTAAAAATCATATATTGATAGAATTAAAAAGAGTTACCAAAAATCACCCAGTTCAGTTGTTTCTAACTTACTTCCCCAAGAATCTCAGGTATTCTCAAAACCACAAATGAAAATCTGTAATCAATTCTTAATATTCCAAAAAGCGTACCAGAAATTGCACGTTTTCTGGTGGTTTTAAATGCCAGGTTTACTTGTTTTGTGCTAGAATTATATCAGATCCACATTAACCGGGGGTTGGGGTGGGGGTGTCTGACTGAGCTCTGCTCTGATTAAGTATAATTTGTTCTCCCGTTGTTGATATGCTTAATTTGGTAGATAAGTTTTTTAAATGCAAGAGGGAGTTCACGGCTGAACCCATAAAATTGGTAACATTTGCTACAACGTTTTCCACTTACAATGCACTGTTGACTGACTTCATCTTAATTTAGTCCTCACGATATTGTGGAATGGCTTCAAACAGCAGAGTCTGGAATCCCTGCCTCCCAGTCCAGTGCTTTCAACTGCTCGGAGTTTCTGGGTCTTTTCTGTGTGTCCAGGGTACCGGGCCTTCAACTCCCTATTCGCAAGCACCTGTCGTGCCTTCGCCCCTGGGTCACACCGCCCGCCTCTCCCGCGGCAGGGACCGCTCCCTCTTCACGTTCAGGAATGCGGCTTTCACGCACGCATGCGTGGTTCGGCCACTCCGCGCCGGCGCCGCTCTCCTCGGCCCGGAGCGGGACCCTGGGTAACCCGGAGCGCGCGTGCGCAGTCGCTTTTTGAGGGTTTCCCTTCCAATCACGCTGCCTTCCCGACCATTCATTCCGCTGTTCGTCGCCTGGCCACCCATTTAAAAAAGGCTGCCCTCCGCTAGCTCACGAACAAAAACAGCTCTCGCCGACGGCAGCCGTCGTTACCGCACGGCCGCCGTGGCCGGGCGTGCACCCTGCGTGTCTGAGCACCGCCCGGGCCGCGTCTAAAGTCGTATCCCCCGCCGCTCCCGCCCCTTCCGCCGCTCGCGCACGCGCACGGCCGGCCCCCGGCGCGCCGGGGTTGGCTGCGGCAGGGACCGGTGCGGCAGCGGCCTCGAGAGCGGTAGTGGTTTCCACTCTGCTTGATTAGTTTCCTCCGCCCCCTCCCGTCGGACGCTGTCGTGTGGTCGCTTTAGAAAAATCAACTTTATTGTTCCTCAGCCCCACCTCCTGGCGTGGCGCGCGTCCTCAGGATGCACTGAGGCGGAGGGCAGGGGCGGCGGCGGCGGGTCGCGGTCCCTCTCCTCCGAGCGCCCGGCCGGAGGGGAGGGAGTCACGATGTCCGGGAGCCGCCAGGCTGGGTCGGGCTCCGCCGGGACCAGCCCCGGCTCCTCGGCGGCCTCCTCGGTGACTTCCGCCTCCTCGTCCTTATCCTCTTCCCCGTCGCCCCCGTCCGTGGCGGCTTCGGCGGCGGCGCTGGTGTCCGGTGGGGCGGCCCAGGCCGCGGGCTCCGGCGGCCTCGGGGGCCCGGTGCGGCCTGTGTTGGTGGCGGCCGCTGTGTCCGGCAGCGGCGGCGGGAGCGGCGGCGGGGTGGTGTCCGCGGGCCTGTCCCGGCTGAGCTGCGCGGCGAGGCCCAGCGCCGGCGGAGGAGGGAGCGGCTCCAGCCTCGGCAGCGGCAGCAGGAAGCGACCTCTGCTCGCCCCCCTCTGCAACGGGCTCATCAACTCCTACGAGGACAAAAGCAACGACTTCGTATGGTGGGTTTGAAGAGCAGCCCCCTCCCGTCATTCAAGTCTGAGCTTCTGCTCTTCGGGCTGGTGGGTCCGGTGCGAGGTGGGCTTTCGGTGCTGCAGGGGGATCCGCGCTGCTGGTTGGGGCTGAGATGCGGGGATGTTGGAGTCCCGACGCGGGGTGGGGTCTAAGTACTGGTGGGGAGGAAAGGGAAGGGAGTTTAGGGAATAAGAAATAGTAGTGGGGGCGAGATGGAAAGTCAGATAAATGCTTGTGCATAGGAAGAGAAAGTTGGGCGTGGAGGCTGGGCCTTGAATTTTCTGGCTGTCTGGTGAATGAGGCATCCTCCTATCAGTGCGATTGACTGTCGAAGTGAGTTAAACTTGGAGAGGGTTAAGCTTCCTGGGATGCCGAGGGACGGAGTGGTTGGCCAGAATTTGCTTATTGAAAGTGGGGTAGATGGTGCCCTAAGCATGGGTATGCATGTTTTAAGGAGCAGTAGTATTTCATGTAAGTATCCGTGGTGTGCACGTATACATACATATCTCCTAGTTCAGAGAGTAGCCTCCTTTAAATCTGCTGTAGTCAAGATAGTCTGTTCCCAAAAAACTTTCACTTCTCAGCTGAATGTGATAGAGGGAACCAATTTATTAAACCTCATCCACGTGCCAGATTAGCTACTACCTTTGTATTAATACATTAGAGAATACTGGACCTTTTGATTTGAGAAATGCTAGGTATGAGACACTTTATCATCATAGTTGGCACACTGAGTGATGCACCGTCGTATTCAGTACGGTATGTGTCATAGTAAGTGATAGATGGAGTTGATTGTCTTGTTGAGAGTGTTTTGGGGTTTTCATTGGATTTGTGTCCAAAACACAACCTGAATGGTGGAATTGTGAGAGAGGAATGGCGTTTAAACTGAGTAGAGAACTGGTAGGATTTTGTGCGTTTCCTCTGGAGGAAATTGTATATGGACTTAGAATGTTAGTGATGTAGGAAATTGGCTTGCACTGTCATTGTAGGGGAAGTTGATCCGCTTCAGGGTGGAGGATGGTCTGAGTTGGTGTCATCACAGTTGACCCTTGAACCACAGGGGTTTGAAATGCCTGGGTCCATTTATACTTGGATTTTTTTCAATAAATACAGTCGACCCTTGTATCCGTGGTTTTGCATCTGTGGATTCAACCAATGTTGAACGAGAACAGCATTTTTCGCATACCTAACGGAGGGTGGAAAATGCTGTTTTCCATCCCTGATTGGTTGAATCCACCATGTGAAAGGCCAATTGAAGGGTCAAAAGTTGTAAGTGGATTTTCAACTGTGTGGAGGTTGGTGCCCTTAGCTCCTGTGTTGTTCAAGGGTCAACTGTAAATATGACAGGAAGTTATCGATTGGACTCATAGTTTCTAGTTCTTGTGGTTAATAATGTCTATTCATGTGTTTGTTTTTGTGTTAAATTATTCTGGTTTCAGAAGTAATTCCTTTTTCATTGAACGGGGCTATAATTGTGATTGTTACTTAGGAATAACTGAAGTAGCTCTGGTTGGGCCTGAGAAGTATCCGTGCCCATACGCAGTAGGCAGTGCCATATGACGGAGTAGAAGCTCATGACACAAAGTGAGGGTTTGCAGGGCTCATTTGTCCTTTTAGCTACCGCCTGTGTTTCAGTTTTGAGTAGGCTAAGAGAAAACATGCCATCATCCACGTAGGTACACTGAAATAGTGTTAAAAGATGTGAGAAATAAGGAATCCAGCATTCATTCAGCAGATGTTTATTTGGCACTCGCTGTCTGCCAGGCCCCCTGTGAGTTTCATTGTGCTTACTACTATCCGCTATTTTATAGGAAATTGGAGAGGGATGGGAGAGTTAAGAAACTGGCACTTTTTTATCTTTTATTTTTTAGGGGTATAAGTTTTTATTAGTCTACCACCTAGTTTTTACAAATTTCAATCTAGTCTATAAGTTCTAACCATGTTGATTAGATGACTGTTTTCTTTAATATTCTAATGTGGATGTGTCCAGTGAGAGTTTTCAGTTAAAAATTCCAAATATTTCGCTTTAAGAATCTCATTAGTCCATTATTTCTTTTTCATGTGAGGATGACTGTTCAGAAGAATTCATTAATGGGAACTCAGTCTCCCACTTCTGAAGCTAGATTTGATTTGGCCAGTCTTTTGGAATAGGAAGATATGGATCAGGCAAGGCTCAAGGAATCCTTTTCATTTCTAATTGGCTCCGGGTGGTTGGTCTTGTCTTGTATGCTTCAAGGTCAAACTGAACCAATCCCAGTTACTCCGTGCTTTTACATTTAAGTGAGGCCAAAGTTTGAATAATGATGATAATTCCTTATTCATTACATTTTAAAGATATTCTTACTTAACACTACTTTTATTATTTCTTTATAGATTTTATGTATTGATTTAGATAGAAGGGGAGAGAGGGAGAAAGAGAGGGAGAGAAACATCAATGTGTGGTTGCCTCTTGTGCGCCCCCCCACCAGGGACCTGGCCCGCAACCCAGGCATATGTCCTGGCTGGGAATTGAACTGGCAGCCCTTTGGTTCTCCAGCCAGTGCTCAATCCACTGAGCCACACCAGCCAAGGCACTTCACACTAGTTTTAATCCTTAGAGCAATTCTGTGAAGTTTTATAGACTCCCAATATTAATATAATACTAATATGTTTCGATCGAAGTACAAAGAAGTTATTGGACAGCTAAGGGGCAAAATAAGAACTCGGGTCTCCTAATTCTCAACTTAGCGCTTTCTTTGTACGGGATTAGAAAACTCCCAATCCATAGGTTTGAGTGTGTATTTAGTCTGATGGCTTTCAAATGTGGTAGATTGGAGGGAAACAACTGTTTCGTGATCACATGAGATAAACATTTTTATCCCTAACCTCTCCCTCCCCATGCCTGTCTGCTTGCTTACATCCTGAGAGGACATACCAGAAATGGAGGCTGGCGTGGGCAGTGTAGTTTGCAAAAGCTCCCCTGGTGATGATGACGTGTCTTCTTCTTGAGAACAGTTGATTTAAAGTCAAATGCCTAATTTTCAGTAACACATACTGACCTCTCTTGACTTACATCATAGTTGAAAATAAGTTTATGAATTGTGGAATCGATGAGCATTTTAGGGATTTATAGTTTTCACTTTAACATGTCTTTCATATACAGGATTGAAAGTACACATTATCAAACCGCAGGTAATTCTGACAGTGATTTATAGATAGAGAATCCATAGTACAGGAGAGAGTAGTATTTCGCTTAAAGTTGGAAAAATCTTTGGCATTCAGAGGAAGTCTTCGTTACTTTGATTTCTCAAATTTTTCTTACATGACCCATTTAACTAAAGTTACTGGAGTCTAACCTGTATTTAGATGACTTCTTTTATTCTGTCACATTACTACTGCCTCTGCATTAGCTTTCCCAACTACCTGAAATGTTCTTTTCTACCTCGGCAAGTTCCAGTAATTCTCTAAGTTGCAGCAGAAATAAATGTTTTCAAGAAGATAGTAGCCCCTTGTGGGGAGGTTAACTCTAATCATCTGTTTAATAAAATAGGTAGGATCTTCATTAAATAGGTATAACATTTATTAAATATGTCACTGCCTCTTGTGTCAAACTATTAATAATAGACTACCCTGAAGGAGCTCACAATTTAATACAAAGAAATATTTTTTAGTCACACAGCTGTGTCATATGCAGGCATCATTTCTTCACTTAGATGTTAAATACTCTTCTGAACTGGGATGTTGTCTCGCTGCCTTGCACCCTAGGCAGCCATCACCCATAAATCACATGTAGCACTGAAGAGGAGACGTGTGACCGTTCATTCTTGTTACTGTGTCTTTCAAACTATTAAAAAGTGTTTTTAAGAGACATTAAAGCATATTCAACTACTGAAATAAACTGTAATTCATTACATTGTTATTACAGCAACATCAGTCAAGAACTTCCTTGAGTCTGCAAAACAAAACTTGATTCTTTTGCTTTGTGATATAATGCCATTTGGATGATGGTACCAAAAGGTACTCTGCAAAAGATGTCAAATTGTAGCAGTTCATTATGGTCCTTCTGTCAGCATAGTGTCAGCAGAAGATGTAGGTGAATTAAATGGCAAAGAAAATGAAAGATGATCATGAAGCAGGATATGAAAGATTATTAACTAGAATTCTGGCCTATAAATTGAGAGGGGGAGGTACTTGTGCAGTAGTAATCCCTTACCAAAGAAATGTACTGATTGGAGGCTACCTTTTCTTTTTACAAACCTTTCTTGATAATGAACCAACATTATTTAGTTGACCATATTCTATCTAAGAATTGTTAAAGTAGCTATAACCTTAAGCCTTGTTGCTCATTATTTTTCCTTGCATATGTGTGTTTGTTCTTGACAGTGATTTCTTTCTATTTTAAATAATTTTAGCCTGCAGTCCTCCCTCGGCGCTTCTGTAGCTTGGGGGAAAGGCTTTGACAGTCACTCTTCTCTTTCCTGTTAAAATTTGTATTATACAAGATAAAGTTGATTTTTAAATTCTTGACTTGTTTTTAGCATGTGTGTCTCCCCATCTTTGCCTTTCACCTTGCTTGTTTTTTATCCTCTGCCTTTCTTCCTATATGTATGCATCAGGTTCTATTTGTGTAGGTCCCTACCATCTCAAATAATATTTTCATTGAATAACATGTTTTCCCTTCATATTCTCATATATAAAATAATTGTCCTTTCATTTTTTATAATTGTTTCATTGACTGATATTTGTCTATATCTATGTAGAGAGAAAGGTGTATTATAATAGGTGGTCTGATTTCTGTTCATTGTATTTCTGGCATTATCTTTGGGAATCCTCCTTTCTCTCTTCCTAGTCCGTGTGGTTGGAGGTGGGTGTTCTTTGTCCCCACATTCAGAGCTGGCCCACATGATTTCAGGTCCAAGTAATCTAGTGCATTGGCATCCCTTGACCTCAGCATTAGTTCAAGGATGGGCATTTGGCTCAAACAGAGATAATAAGACAAAGTGGGTTTAGTGAAAATCACAGATAACTGTTCTGGGGGCTTTTTCATAGGTACTTGAAACTCAGAGGTCATAAATGTGAAGGCGACTCTAAAGTGAAGATTGAATGTGCTGTATTAACAATTGATTTGCTACACTACATATAATAGTAATACTATGTGCTCCTATATAAGCTGTTGTTATTTGCTAGGCAGTATTCTAAGCATTTGACATTATTTAAAATTATTAAATTAAAAATTATTTAATCATTGAAGCAACTGTTTGATACAGCTACTTCTATAATTCCCATTTAATAGATGAGGAAATGAGGGTTAGAGAGGTTATGTTACCTGTCTCAGTTCCTACAGTTAATAATGGTGTTACCAGTATTTATATTCAGACATTATGGCTCAGAGCTCAGGTTTTTAACCATTATGTTTCCTTGCCTTTATTTATAGACCGGAGATTTTGTTTAAAATCAGCAAAGTAAGATATAATTCGCATACAATAGAAGATACCAGTTTTAAGTGTATAGTTCAGTAACTTTTGACAAATTAGTACATCTGTGTAACCACCACCCTAATCAACGTATAAAACATTTCCATCACCCTACAAAGTTCATTTGTACTTTGTCTTCTAACCTTACCTCTGACACCAGTGATCTGACCTGTTTTCCATCAGTATAGTTTTGGCTTTTCTAGGATTTTTATTAATGAAGTCATTCAGTACATAGGCTTTTGTATCTGACTTCTTTCATTTGGCACCATGTTTTTGAGATTCAATCATGTTGAATGTATCACCTTTTTTTTTTTTTAATCATAAGCATGTAGTTCTGTAACATAACAATATCACACTCAAGCATATCATATGACATTTTAGGTGAAATATTCAAATTGCTGTCCATCTTGTGCAAGACATTCACATACCCCACCAGCCACACAAGCAGGCGTTACTTCTGCTGGACCTTATATACAGGGGTGGGCAAAAGCAGGTTTACAGTTGTTCGTATGGAAAATAATACAATAATTAGAAATAATACTAGAATAAACTGCTTCATGTACTCATAACTGTAAACCTACTTTTGTCCACCCCTGTAGATACGTACTATGTTTTTCCCTGTAGATTCGTACTGATGATAAAGTTTAATTTATAATTTAGGAACAGTTAAGATGAACAAAAATAACTAATAAAATGAGTCAGTTAGACAATATACTGTAATAAAAGTTATATGAATGTGGTCTCTCTCTTTTGATGACCGAGATAGATGGCCACTAAGCGTATACAGCATGGATATACTGGACAAAGGGATGACTCATGTCCCACATAGAATTGATGAACATTTTAGAGATTTATAGCTTTCACTTTAATGTTTCTTTCATATCACTTAGGTAATGTCTATTGACCTGTCTTCAGATTAACTCTTTCTTTCCTTGTGTTTCATGCATCGATGAACCCATAGAATGATCCTTTGTCTCTGATGTTGTGTTTTTTTAAAACTTCTTGCCATTGCATTGTATTTTCTCTTATAGTTTCCATGTCTTTTGCTGCGTTTTCAGGTACTGTATTTTTCAACTCTAGAGTTCCAGTTAGTTCTTTGTATAGCTTCCATTTCCCTGTTAATTATATTCATGTGTCCCTGTAAGTCATTGAGCATATTTGTGATATATGTTTTGAAATCCTTTTCTGCTAAATCCATTATTTATTTTTTTGTTTCTCTTGACTGGTTTTTCTCATTTATGGGTCATATTTGCTGTTATTTCACATGTCTATAGTTTATTGGGTAGTGGACCTTTTATTTTATTTTTAAAAATAAATCTTTATCTTTAAAGATTTTACTTATTTTTAGAGGGAAAGGGAGGGAGAAAGAGACGGAAACATCAGTGTGTGGTTGCCTCTTGCGCACCCCCTACTAGGGACCTGGCCCACAACCCAGGCATGTGCCCTGACTGGGAATCAGACCAGTGACCCCTTGCTCCTCAGGCTGGCACTTGATCCACTGAGCCACACCATTGGATCATTGGCTATGACTAAAATGTCATAGTGGACGTTTTAAACTTTCTATTATTGAGTGATAGATTTTAGATTTTATTTTCTCCCGTTATAGTGTTGGATATTGGAATGAAGTTAAGTTACCTGCATATCAGGTTGGTCCTTTTGAGGATCAAAAAATATTTAAATTAAAAAAATTTAAGGTAGATTATGAGGGGCCATTTTTCTAGAGCTTGGTTATTAGCCCTGCCACTAATGACACTACTAATGAATGCCCTGCGTTTTAATAGCTCCCTGGTTATTTCGTAACTGATCTTGTGGGGTTTTACCCTGCACGTGTGTGAGCAGTACTCAGCAATGGACTTGACTAGAACCCTGTATAGCTTTGTGGAATTCTGTCTCCTTGTAGGTCCTTCCTCTGGTATTCGCCCTGTAAATTCTCCCCCCTCCACCCTTCCAGGACTCGGTGAGACTGTCCTACCGTGCTCGCATTCTTTTTCCTTGGGCCTCTGAAGCTTTGTGTGAAAGCAAACAACTGGGTCCCTGATAGTAGTGTTCACTTCATTTGTTCATCTTCCCTCAAAGCTATCAGTACTGTGCTGCCTAGTGTCTGATATCTGAAACAATTGTTTTGTTTTACTGCCCCCACACCCAGTTTTCTAAGTGGATGTGGTAAGAGGGTACTTTGCTTGCCATTCAATTTTGACCTCAAGTGTGGAGTGAGTTGATTGTGCTTCACTTTGTTCGTTGGCGCCTTTTTGCTTTGTCGTACTTCGTTATATTTCTTTGTGAATTGAGCATTTTTTTTTTACATGTTGACATCTCTGAAAAAATTGGGTTATGTGTTATAGATGGTGGAATTAAAAACAATTCCTGTTGGCTAACTGGCCATTGGATGTAGTAGCTGTCATTTTATGCAGGTGTGTTAGTATAGAAAATATAGGTTTAATATAGGTTTTAGCAGATTGGAAGAAAGTCTTTGAGACAATTGTGAATTACTGTTTTATTCCTATGAATGACATGTTTGTATGTGGGAGTGGTGGGTAGAGGAGATTCTGGGATGTGGTGAATTAGACATGCCTAGCAACATTCCTGAAGCTGGAGTCATATGTAGTTTACCTGGCTCAATGTAAACCTGGCTTAAGATCCCGATACCAGTGGCTTAGTTCTATTATATAAAATGCTGTCTCACCAAAGTAATGGAATATATTGTGTGGGAAAATATGGGTATCGGTGAGTTAGTCAAAGACTGATTCGGAAAAGTTAGGCACTGAAGAATGAGATTTTGTAGGGAAACGCTAATTGTGTGTGTGTGTGTGTTTATTTATATATTTTTTCTCACAAGAGTGATATATGATAAAACTTGTTTAAATCTAAAAGAGCTTTTTAGAGAAGCATAGAGTAAAGTTCCTAACTGGTAAGAAAGTATTATCATAGTTCAGTTAGTAGAGTTGTTCCTTTTCAGTAATATATAATGGCACCTCTTATTATTGATGACATTTCTAGGCCCTGTTGAATAAGGGATTGTATTCCTTCCCCCACTTCATTTTTACTCTCCTGACCGCTTTTTGTTTTCTGTTCTGTTGTGATTTATGTATGTTGTATGTAACCCTGTGAAATAATGTATTTTTACATGTTTTAAATGTATATAAATTGCCACATGCCACAGATGTCATTTTCATTTCTGTTTTCACTTGACAAAACTTTTAGCTATGTAGCTCTGTGTAGCTTTGGTTCATTCCTTATGATCGATGTGATGTTTGACAGTATATATCTAAGTACATTTTACTTCTCCATTCTAGTAATTATGAGCATAGGGCTGCTTCTAATTCTCTGTCACAGTAAGTACCCGGTGTGTTGCAGGTGTCCTCATACATACTCCATTGACACACGTGGATATTTTTCTTGGCTGTACACATACACACACATAGCCAGCCACATACATACACATAAGTACATACACAGCTATACATAAATTTACATTTTATACACACACACTATACACATACATATATTCAGGAAGGCGTAGATGTATATATCTGTTTAAATGTAATCTTAAGGGTGGGATTACATGGTCATGAGTGTATGAATGTTCATGCAGGTTGGTTGCTAGAATGTGTCTGCCTAAAGATTCTTGTTTTTCCATAAGCTGCCTAACATACTTGGCATTTCAATTTTCTAATACTTGAATGGGGATAAAGAGTATTTTATTGTTTTAATTTGCATTTTTGATTGCTAATGAGTTGGAACATCTTTCCATGTACTTGAAAGACAGTGTGTTTCCCCTTTTATGAATTAGGAATTCACTTTTTTCCCCATTTTTTTTTCTGTTGAATTTTCTATTTTGCATGTTGATGTACAGGAGTTGTTTGTGTTATGGTGGAATTGGAGACATGAACAGGCCCAGCAGGGGCTTTAATTTATTCGTGATTTCCTCCTTCCATCTAATGGGCCTGTACACATTTCGGGGGGGTCTATATAAAGTTTTGGGGTTGTATAAAATTTCAGGTATCGGTGATGTTCGGCCTGGCTGCCGCTTTATGCACTAGCTGTGCGTGTATTTCCGCGTAGGTCTTCTAGCTCCTGCTGTTGGTTGGCAGAGCGGAATGGGTTGCTTACAGTTTTTCCCAGAACCTACTCTGGGTACGTTTTTGCACTTCAAAATTGGGAAGAGTTAGTGGTGTTTCATTAGGATCTCCTCTATATTCCTGCATTTTCTTTCAGCCCTTTCTTGGGAAAGGGGGTGGTAGGTCAGTCTATCGTCCCTTATCTAGTCTACTTATTTCTAATAGGAACTCCTTGACTTTTTTAGCTTGGGTGGATACCACTCTCCCCAAGTTTCTATCACTGATACAGGTTTTTCCATATTCTCTTTTTGTGTATTCTACCATTTATTGACTATTGTGTACCAGCAGTTGTCAGTTCAATTTTATTAATCTATTTTATTAATCAGTTCAGTGACTCTATTGTGTAAATATCATCCCAGTTATACAAATGAAGAAAACAGGAGTAGAAAGATTAAACTAATTGCCCAAGGTCAGAAAACTATAGGTGGTGGCATGCCTCGGATTAATTTCAGTTGAATTCCATTTTTGCTGGAAGTCTTGACTTTTAATGTGGTTAAAAAGCTACCTTTTGGTGAAAAGAATGGAAATTTTCTTTAATTCACATGTTACTCAAAAGCCATTTCTTAAAAAGCTGCCGTTCTAAACTGATCTGATAGTAATTTTTAGGTACGGCATGCAACTTTTAGTGTTAGTGCAATACCTTATATGACATGTATTGTAGTCCTCTTTTTTTCTTGTTCCCCACTCAGTTTGGTTGTAAACTAAAAAATGCTCTAAAAAAATAAAGTTCTTAAAAAAGTGGTACAGGAAATGTTGCCTCCACGCTGGGTTTTGAGCCTTAAGATAACTGTTGAGCATGGAACAGGAACCAACTGTACCTGTGAAATAAAATCTTCATCCCAGGTCTGCTCTTTAGCACCCTTCAGCCACAAACTGGGATCACAGAGCAGCCTGTACGCTTATCCACACACTGTCAAGAGGGTCCCTAACCCAGTTTCCTTAACTCCATCAAGCAGGAGCAAGATGAATTTTGTTTCAAAAGGAAATATTGAATCCCCACCTTTAGGAGGTTTTGCCTTCTCAGTCTAGCAAAATACTGCTAACAAAAGCAATAGGGTCTAAGCCAACACACTATATATACGTGGTTAAACTCAGCTTGGGCAGCATTGAGATTTTATAACTTTTTATAGCCTCCCATTCTAAGATAGTATTTATGCCCAGGAAAGTTTTCTTGAAGGAGTGGGTGAATTTTCATTTACAGTTTGTCCTATATTATCAGTAAGAATTGGATTTGCGTGCCAGTGACAGAAACCTTGGTAAATACTGGCCTAGGCAAGTGGGGATTTACTTTTCTTGTATAATGTGCGGTCCAGGGGTAGGCAGTCCATGGCTGGTGCAACTGCTCATGGATGTCAATAAGAAACCAGTATACTATCTGCCTGGTTTATGGTTTTGATCTTCAGGGTCACATATGGCTGTTGTGTGTCTCGATGCTTTACCCAAGTTTTTGGAAGGAAGAAGAGAGAAGGATAAAGGGAAAACTTTTTTTAATAAGTCATTTCATTTTTCTGGTAGACAGTGTCTTTTCAGCGATTAATAGCTACCCTTCATTGGCCAGAACTATGTCATAGTTTGTAGGATTTGGCATTTAATTCGTAGTGTCTGGAAGTAACATACAGTCGTGGCTAAGAGCATGGACCTAAGTTTGACAGTTTCTGTACCTCAATTTTCTCATCTATAAAATGGGTCTCCTAATAGGTACCTACCAGCACTGTTGTTGTAAGGATTAAATGGATTAATATATGTCATTGTTTTAATGGATATGGTTTGTGCTATTTTAAGTATTAGCTATTATTACCATAGTCACTATATAGAAGAGTTACTGAAATTGAAATTGTAAATTTATTGCCCAGGGAATTTGTTTTCTTTGAGATGGGAAATAAAAGAGCATTTGAATTAGTAGGTCTGGGTGGGTGTTTTTGAATACAGGGATGATTGAAGAAGATGATAGACCTTTCTTAAGGACTCTAGTGATTGCATTGCACTGTTAAAAATTATGGATGAGTTAAAATATGGGGCCATTTTAATATACTCATTTAATTCATTTTAAAGCTTGATGGCCCTTAGGGAAACCTCGAAAAGATAGTCATTTTAGGGGCAATTCCCTGAAGTTCATTTACCTCAAGAGAAATTCCATGTGTGTGGTTTTTTTTAAGTAGATACGGAGAAATTTCATCTTTCATTGATAGGATATTTGAAAACCTCGCTGTGTATGAAAACATGATTTTGTTGCATTGTTGCTGGCCTTTTCCAATTTGAAGTCACACTGTTTTAAAAAATGTATCAATTATTTTTCTTTTTCTTTTTTTTTCTTTTTTTTAGCCCTATCTGCTTTGATATGATCGAGGAAGCATACATGACGAAATGTGGCCACAGCTTTTGGTAAGGTGATTTTATTTAGCAAAATTGTCTTTTGGCAGTCTTAAACTCTTGTGTAAATGTAGTCAGTGAGAAGTTAGGTTTTTTGAAACTAATTTTGGTTATCTTGTAATCATATGATTTCTTTGACTGATACATCTTTGCAGATTCTATGGCTCCAGTCAGGAAGCATATGGTTGGTGCATAATATGTGTGAAATACTTAGATTTACCATAGGCCTTACAGATGGATTTTAAAACTCTTGGGTTTATTAATCGTTGAAGAGCTTTGACTGCTGTTTTAGAGAATTCAGGAGTGCGTGGATGCTGGGTAATCAGGACGAATCGCCATGCAGTAAAACAGGCTAGAAGGACATTGAAAAAGGACATAGAGGATTAAAAAGTTCTGTGTTTTCTTTAATACATTGCTCAGTGTTATATTCAGATTTTATGTCACATTAATATATGTATTTTTTAAAAGTTATAGTTGTGGTAAAATACACATAATAAAATTTATCATCTTAACTGTTTTTTAAGTTGAGTAATGTTAAGTATGTGTACATTGTTGTTCAGTCAATCTCCAGAATTTTTTCTTGCAAAACGGCAACACTACACCCAGCCTCTGTCAATCACCATTTAACTTTCTGTTTCTGTAAATTTGACTATTCTAGACTTCATATAAGTGGACTCAAACAGTATTTGTCTTTTTTGTGACTAGTTTAATTTAATTAACATAACGTCCTCAAGTTTCATCCATTTTGTAGCAGTGTCAAAATTTCCCTTTAAGACTGAATAATATTTCATTGCATGTATGTATTAGATTTTGTTTGTTCATCTGTCAGTGGACTCTTGGGTTACTTTCACCTCTTAATTATTAATAATAATGCTGCTTTGAACATTGGTATATAAATATCTCCTTGGGACTCTGCTTTCAGTTCTTTGGGGCATATACCCAGAAGTGGAATTGCTGGATCATAGGTAATACTATGAGTAATTTTTTTGAGAAAGAGCCATGCCATTTTTAATGGATGTACCATTTTACATTCCCACCAACGGTGCACTAGGGTTCTGGTTTTTCCACATCCTTGCCAACACTTTTTTTTTTTTCATAGTATCCATCTTAAGGGGTGTATATCTGTATGTTTAATTCCTTTTGTTTATTTTTTGTTTGGGGTTATATTCTACTTGCAATCAATCATCTCCGTAAATTATACTGTTGATAGATTATTTTAGCCTTAGTATTTCTGTTGTGTTCTAATTCATGTTGAAGTTAGACCCATGACTTTATACTGGAGCTGAATATGATGTCTGGTAGGCCATTATCCATTAGTCAAGAAGCGTACTGGGTGTCCTCACCAGTCTGTAAGTCCCTTAGTTTGATCTGGAGCATAAGACTTCATTGATAGGTATTGATAGATCCAATCTGTCAGTCATTGAAAAAGAAGTTTAAAATAAAAATTGCTTTCTTAGCTGACATTATTATGGTTCATGAATCACTTTCCGCTTTACATTGCTGCTGAAATCCTGGCCACATGGATCTTGCTTCCAGGCCGATGCACCACGTATGGCCTTGGTCTTTTCAGCCTGATGATTTAGCAGTAGTATTCTCTTTGGTCCATGACTTGATCCAGCACCTTAGCATTCCGTAGGAAACCATGTACTTCTCCTAGAGACTTTGGATTTTGATCATTCTAGAAAATTAGGTGATATAGATGAGCAGGCTTTTTGAGCCTTGGTACTATTGACATACTAAACCAGATAATTCTTTATTGTGGTGCAGTACCCTGGGTATTGTATATTGTTTAGCAGTATCCCTGACCTCTGCCCACTAGCAACCCCTATACCCCCAGTTATGACAACCAAAAAATGTCTCCAGACATTGCCAGATACCCCTTAGGGGACAAAGGTGCCGTCAGTTGAGAACTACTGCCAAAGAGCTGAAACAGCAAGCCCATGAGGCGGCAGACCAGGATTCCAGCTCTGGCTTTAAAACTTACCTTAACCTCTGTCAGTCCACGCGGCTTGTCTCTGCCGCTGCTGCTCGCTACCCCTCCCTCAGCCTCTTCCCCCTCTTCACCTCTTCTTCTTTCACAGATTTGAAGGTGTTAAAAGTGTGAAACACCTTAAGTGAGGTTTAATTTTTTTCTAACTGCCCTCCTCTAACTTCTGTATTCACTGTGGCATTAAAAAAAAGTGCTGAAGAGTCTGCTGAATCAATTCAGAAATCTTGCTTGGCTATGTTGTGAAGTGTTACCAGTTACCGACTGACTTTATAACTAGATGGGCCTGGGCTTTTCAGTGAGTCCCATAGTCTTCATGGTGTACCTGTGTCACTATTGGAAAGCCTATTTTTTTTTTTTGCAATTACAGTTTACATTCAATATTATTTTATATTAGTTTCAGGTGTACAGCATAGTGATTAGACTTTTATGTAATTTCCCAAGTGATCCCCCTCCCCCGTAAGTCTAGTCATTGGTTTCTTAAATTTTTTTCTCCTTCAAATAAAAATAATTTAAGCCTAATCCTTATTACAATTCAAGTTATTATGTTACACCCTGATGTGAATGTGTTTTAAAGTATCCACCAGAGAGCAGGTTTTGGTTGGATAGAGACCATAACTTGGCAGGAGCTAATAAACCTGGAGGTTGGCACTCCCATTGTGAGGCTTGCTAAACTGTGGAACATTTTTGCACTTTGTTTAAAGCAAAAGCTCATAATTATTTACCCTATCCTAACATGTAAGGCCTATGGAGCTTTAATCACTAACAGTAGCCTATTGTATCAGCTCTTTGCTAATTTGAACTCTGGCTGGTAATCCCAAACCAAGCAGTATACCACCTCAAGGCTCCATCCAAATTATTAACACTAAACTAAATTGGACTACATCAACTGTTTATCCCATGTCCTGCTTATAGACAGTGACTCTTTCCTAGTAATAGGTTGGAGACAATATAACAGGAACTTCTTTCTTTTTATTCATTCCCACTTGACAGTGAACTTGCGATTAGTGGTAGCCTAAATGAAACTCAGTAAAAACATCTGGCTTCTATATGATGTAGAGTTAAGGATTGCTCTTTATCTTTGTCCCTCGGCTGCCTCCAGCTTGTCCCCTGCACCTTGTTTCTCAGACCTCTTGTCTACCAGGTCCTCGTTTTCTGTTTTGCTTCACTACAAATTAATTGTGATTCACAGGTTCCCTCAGTGTTGTCATCTTACAGCGTATATTCTTCGATCAAGCCTGGGTGCTAGCTTGCCTTTTAGGACTTTTGTCTAATTCGTCATCCTGCACCTTGTTGTTAGTTTTTCTTTATACCTAGTCATTACATATGACACTGTAAAAGTGGCAGGTTCAGTTCCTGCAGTAGTACATGAGACGCTCATGTCCACATGTGCTCTTTAACTCCGGCATATTTTATTTTTCCACTCTAATTGGTAAAAATTAATGTATAATTTTAAATCAATTTTTTTGTCCCAGTGGGATGATGATTTTCTCATGCTTATTGACTAATTTTTGTCATAATGATTTTTCTGTTTTTCTCTTACTTACATTTCTTTGAATGAGCTCTTTTCATATTGAGGATATCAGCACTCCAAGAACAAAAATTGTTTGTTTGCTTAATTAAATCATAGGCATTTGCTTTCCATGGTTTTGTCATCTGTTATTTCAATTGCATAAACATAAAAGTTAGTACAGCGTTTTAAATGTTATATTCAGTATATTTGTTGAGTTTATTTTTCAATAAGTTTTGTATACTGTTGTCTAATAAATGCCCTATGTATCTTTATGATGTAAAAATAGAAGCTGAAATAAATCTGTTAACTGATTACTTATGTTGAAAATGAGGAATAGAAGACTAATGAGCATTATTTTGTGACAGTTTATTAATCTATCACTGACTTAATCAAACCTATTTTATTTTTTTTTCTGCTAATAGCTACAAGTGTATTCATCAGAGTTTGGAGGATAATAATAGATGTCCCAAGTGTAACTATGTTGTGGATAATATTGACCATCTGTATCCTAATTTCTTGGGTGAGTCTTTGGAATTTATTTATTTTTTTTAATACTCTTTCCTCAAAACTGTATGCTAGCACTAATTTATTCAGAAACCATAGCTTAGAGTAAGAAGATCTCTCTTTCCTGCTCACCAGGTGCTTTCCCAAATCTTATCTGGGTTGGGACAGATTCCATACCGTATCATATTATTTCTAAGTTTCTAAAAACAATATTTGATCGACACAACTTTTAGATACTTGTATATATGGCTGGACAGAATGTGAGGGTAAAGGAGAATGTCAGATATCCAGAATACCTGTCTCTATATAGTGTTATATTTACTGCTGTTTCTGCTTTAGGGGCAGAAGTGAGGAGCAATGGAATAAAGGGCTAATGGAGAGGGAGAAGGGCAAAAAAACCCGTTTTGGGTATGAGTATTTGTGCATGGAGGCAGAGAGTCCGATCTGGGAGGCAGTTGAAAAGTAAGAACTGGGGCAGGAAGACGTGGATGTAGAACTTTTGAGAGAGCAGTGGTAGCTAGAGAAGAGAGAAAACATAGGAATCTCAAGGTAAATGGTGAATGGTTGAGAATAATATCTAATCAGAGACCAGTTTTGCATATCTAAATATCCTGCATGTTGAAAAGCCTACGATATTGTGGGAAATCTTTAGATTTAGTTTTTAGGAATGAAGTTAATTTTCCAAAAAATAATTTTCAGACATGGGTGGGCATGAAGTAGAGTTCTGTTGAGTATGTTCATCAAAAAGATTAATTCTTCATTCTAAAGATGAGCATACTCAAGAGTTAGGGTGTGATGTTTACTTGTATATTAGATTCTGACCTGCCAGTACTTCTGTTGCTATTTAACTTTCCTCAGCTCAAATGTTGGTTTATAATCATGAATTTGAACCTTTTCACCTATGGCTTTCGTTTTTACCTCTGCTTTAAAATTGCATTGGCTGCAGTCCTTTTTTTTCTCTTTTACTTTTCACTGCAATTCCGTATCTTTTCTTGAAGGGCAATCACTAGATGATTGCACAGCAGAAGGGACCTTGGAGGAAATGTATGAAGATTTTCTGTTGGAATACAATGTTCTTCTAGGTAGAGAGTCTTATGACAAAACTGGAGCAGGAGCTTAGGAAATGAGAAAATATTGAGTGGTTTGAGATTCTGTAGGACTGGACTTCATGGGCTAATTGATATAAAAGGGAAAACAAAATCCTGCAAAGCAGAATCCTTTGTTCCTGAACTTGGATTGATGCTACCGTGTGGGCTCCAGAGTCACTTTTCTGGCCATTGCACACCTTTGTAAGACTGCTTTTCTTGGAATGGTTAAACACGGAAAGGAATCTAATGTTCTGAAAATTTTGGTATTTACTGCATTTTTCAAACAGTATTCCTTAATGGGTCCATAAGTTAGAAATTTTGTTATAAGAATTTCTAATGGTAACAGAGAGCTATACACTAGCATGGGAGGAATATAAAAATGTTGGAAAGTAATTTGATACTATATATGGTATCCTGTTTATTAGTGTATGTGCATGTGTGTTCACTATCTAGTGAATGTGAAGTCACACTGTTTTCCTAAGCTGGAAATTGTCTTGGTTATGATCTAGTTTTCAGCCTTTTATAGATAAAAATTTTGATTTTGGGTAATTGGAGTGTATGTATTTTTGTAGCCTTTCTATTATAGTTCAGTTTCCGATGTGATTTTATGTCAGCCATGGAACTAACATTTCATCCTGAGAGCTCTCTGTTTTTCTGCCCACCTTGAGTTTTCGCCCTTGTCCAGTGGTGGTCCAGGCCTTAGGTTTCCTCACAGTAGGTGAATAGGGACTATGTTTCCTTTGCACTCAGGAAACCACTGAGATCTGTTTCTAAAGTGGAAAACCACTTGTTTTTTTCTATATTAAAAACATCTTCTAAGTTACTTATTTCCATTGCTTCAGCGTGAGGTTACATGATTTATATGGTGTCTGCACTTCTTGGTTGGGGTAAGAAGACCTGACCCTTTTAAAGTAATTTTGTATAATCTCTTGAGCATGGTAAAGTGAGGAAACATATGTTATATGATTCTGAAGTATTCTAGGGAGCCTTTCTTCTTTATTTTCAGTTGGTTTTGTACCCTTCACTTTTAATGCTATACACCTGAATCATGGATAGAGGGCTGGGCTACACATTTTCTATAGCAGTAATCTTCAAACCTTTTTGCTTGCATGACTCATAAAAATTCTCAAAAATTGTGTTCTTCCTCACACATTGATACCACATTTTAAAGAGCATCCACAATTTTTCTTTATAAGTTTAAGTGGATGTAAAGGATGAACTTTAGGAGTATTATAAATACAGTTATCTAAAAATAAAACTTTCAGAGTATTCTGTGAAATCTAGATATCATAGTGATTTGATACTTATCATTCATTTGAAAATAGACACTTTTAATTAACAATGGGAAGTTTCACTTATTCTTTTTCTATTCGAATTAAACAGAATTCTACCTAAATTGCATATCATCCACATAATTTTATCCTTTACATTATTGTATTTTCATGCTTGAAATTCATGTTGATCTCCCTATAATAGTTTTCTGTAACATAGAAATGTCTATAAAGAGAAATAAACTATAGACTTAGAAGTTTCTTTTGAACATAATATTCTATTAAGTATTAAAACTTAAATATTTGGGGGTTATTGTAATTAGTAGTATGCAGTTGATCAAACAAATAGTTACAAATTTTATAACTCATTAGACAATAAAAATTTATCGAAAATGTACTGCTTAAAGTTTGATGGCACCCTTCTCAATTAGTACCAGTGCCGTTGCTGGTAATTACTAGGACAAGGAATCTGTTTCATTTGTATCTTTAAAAATATTTATTTATTTAGGATCATCACAGTTTTTAAATTGACATATAACAAGTTTATGATTTTAGGTCTAAGATTTTTTTTCCTCTTTATTTTTGAAAGTATAAGTCTTGAGAAACTTTGCTTTACATAAGTAAGTTGATGGGGAACGAAGGAATTTAGTTACGTGCTAAAACAACAGCACTTACTGATTTATTGTCAAAGAATTTGTTAATGCCATACTAGTTAACAAGTCAAGTCCTTTCTTTGATTTTAATGAAAGCAAAGAGCTGGGAGCCAAACACAAGAAGCATTTGATTTTTTGGTCATTAGAGTCATACACTTTTTTTTTTGTCAACACAGATATTTCGATTTTTTCTTTCCTGTCTTAAGTACTACATTACAGTTCCTCTTCCTTATGACACGCCCCTCCTTCCTCTACCTTTCACAGCTTTCTCTTTCATTCCACTATATTTCTTCCCTCCGACTCCCCCGTGGCACAGAGTGTCTTCTGCTTTCCATCCTCTTTGGCCTAGAGAGCTCTCAGAGCTCTCTCTCCTGATTATTGGAAGGCTTATGCAGGGTGCAGGCGGTGGTGGGGGGTGCCCCCCAACTTCTGCAGTTCTGCAAGTGCTCTCCTCCGCTCCTGCCAAGGCTTACTCTCCAGCCTCCCTGTTTCTTCCTAGTGCAAGACCTCTCTTCAGCTACCCCTTCCTGTTCTTGCTTCCCACCCCCAAGGAAACTTTATTCAGTGCAAAACACCTCAATTGTGATACAGCCTTAGGGCCAGGTGGCTCTGGCCTCATTGGTCTAGTCGACTCTTCTCTGCTCCACTGGGGCTGGTCTGCTCCATTCTGTGCCAGTCTGCTCTGGTTCGGGCTGGTCTGCTCCACCCAGACATCTTCGCTTAAAAGAAAAAAGTAGCTAATGCATGTAGTGCCCTCACTAATGGCAGATAGTTTTAAGTGCTTTATGTGTGTTGACTCATTTAACTCTCAGTTCTTTAAGTTGGGCACTGCTGTCATCTTCATTCCTCAGGTGAGGAGACTAAGGCACAGAGGGGTTAAGTGACTCCCTCACATTACACAGCCAGTAAACGGCAGAGCTAGGATTTGGTCCTCAGCAGTCTTGCTCAGGAGTCTTGCTTTTACTACATTACACTGCATCGAGAGATTCAGTTGCTGAAGTGGAAAATATAGCAGTAGAAATGCATTGTTTGTTCATAGTACTATGGCTGTAGAATTATAATTATGAATTTAGACCATCCTTCAGTTTCAGTGGTATATGGGATTTCTTGGTAAAATGCAATGTAAAGTATTAGGTTGCATTTTTTATTTAAATGGTTAATTCCGTAACTGAAACATTAAACTCTTATTCAGATATTCTTCTTTATTCCCAGCACTACACTATTTCAAGGTCTCTTCCTTATCTTCCCTGGATTATAATGATAACTTTGCTTGTGAGATACAGACTAGGCTCTTTAGAATCAGGCTCCAATCTGTCTGCATTTCCAGTCTTAGTTCTTAGCCCCTGTTAATCATTAACAGAATCACTGTGACCCTGTGTTACAGCCATATTGATTTTAAATCATTTTGCCTCCTGCTGTTTTATGACTTTGCCCCTGGCGTCCCCCACCCCCCTTTGAATTCTTTTCCATGTCTTTTCCTGTTTAGTGAATCTCTGTGTGCCTGTTTTGGCCGAATTCTAATGTCACCTTCTATTTGAAGGCTGTTCCTTACATTTTGATTACTCCTCCTTCTGTGTTCTTTGTAAATCTGTTTCAGTGATAGCACTGATCTTTCACATTGTATTACAACCACTGCATCATATATATTTGTCTTCCTACTCTGAGCTGCTTCAGTCTTGGATTGGGTCTTAGATTTAGTCTTACTCATCTTTGAAGATCAGATCTCTAGTGTGGGCCTGGTACCTCTCTAATTTGTTAAAAAAACATTTACAGTTGGGTTGTGGCTTAGTGAAAATTATTGGATATTTGGGTCTGTGTCCCAACTCTCTCTTGTACTATATGTCACCATGATAAAGGTCCCTATGCTCTCATATTCCCTCATCACTAAATGGGAAGAACAACCAGTGAGATGTCTGTACATTAAAGTACCTACCTGGCCTCGTGCTAGTTTCCCTTTATCGTTTTTTAATCAGCTGGCTGTTAGAGACAGAGCGGTCTAATTAAAAGTGGCTTCAACATTAAGGAAAATGTGTTGATTACTATAAAAAGAATTGCTGGAACTACTTAATTCTGTATTTCAGTAATCTTATCAAATTTTTTTCATCTTTTTGTTCCTCCATTCCTAATAGATGTGTTGGTCTTTGGCTAGATTTCCTCCATATTGCAAGATGGGTCTAAGCAGTTCCAGATATCACCTGTTAATGATGGCAGGGAAAGAACTCGGTTTCGTCCTCTCTTTCTCTTTCCAAAAGACAGCATCCCCCTCATTGGTCAAAATTAGGTCACGTACTTAACCCACTGTCAATCACTGGCCAGAGTATAAATGGCTAGATTGGCTTAGCTTAGTCAAGGGTCATACCATGCATGGGCCTGGGGAGAGGTCAAGCCTCTGAAAGTATGTGGTAATCTGACACTTGGAAAAAATCATGCTGTATTTAAATAAAAGGTGGGGTGGTTTTTGGGTAGGTAACTGATATTTCCTGCCATGATATTTATAGAAGAGGCAAACAAAAAGAAAAAATATAAATCTTCAGAGCCTACCTTATAGAATCAACTAGTTACCATGGAGAGCATGCGACAGTCTCACACAGTGAAGAATTGCCTCTCTCCAGGTGCCAGTAGTATCATCACTGAAACATGTAAAAGTAGGTACATATTCTGAAGAATTTTTTTCCCGTACTAAATAATAGCAGTAGTAATAGTAATAGTTTTAGCAGTAGTGGCTTGTGACAGAACTGCCTCTAATTTGAAATTTCTGCTTAGCCTTTTTTAATTTGGGCCTTTTTAAAGTCCAGTTTCTCTAAACAGAACAATTAGATGATACTTTTTTTTAAAGAAGATTTTATTGATTTATTTTTAGAGAGAGGGGAACAGAGGGAGAAAGAGAGGGAGAGAACATCATTTGGTTGCCTCTCGGACATGCCTTGCCCAGGAACTGAACCCGCAACCCAGGCCCGTGCCCTGACTGGGAATCGAAGCAGCGACCCTTTGTTCTGTGGGACGATGCCCAGCCCACTGAGCCACACCAGTCAGGGCTAGATGTTGTCTTTAACAAACTACAAATTATGTGTTTTTCTTGGCTTGTTTTTATTTTCAGTGAATGAGCTCATTCTCAAACAGAAGCAAAGGTTTGAGGAAAAGAGGTTCAAGTTGGACCACTCAGTGAGTAGCACCGTATGTTTCAATTCTTATTACTATTTTTAATAAATTTCCATTCATTGTTTTTATTAGTATAATATTAGATATTCAAGTTCAGTATATTGTTGATTTTTGTTAAAGGAGACTTGTTTAAGGTTGTTTTGTTCAATAAAGAACTTTCTTAACTGCATTGTTTAAAATTTACTGATAATGTTTTGGAAAGTCTGGTGGGATCGTATTGAGACGGTTGGCTTGTAACATGTTCCATTTGAAGGATTATATGGCAGGGTGAAACTGTGTGGTAATTTGGAGAAACCGTTGAAAGACTCAATTTAAGAGGATTAGCCCTAAATTACTGAGGCAAGTGAGCTTAAATTAATGCCTTACAACCAAATACAAAGTTGAAAATATGGCTAGAACAATAATTAAAATCCTTGCACTTATTTAGAAGGGAATTACATACACCTTTATAGATGCTGACTTAACATTTGTCTTGAATATGCCTTTCATATCTGTTATCTAAATTCATTTAAGTGAAAAATAGTGTTTAAATGACACTGGGAAGCCACTAGCTGGGAAGAAGGAGGTTGGAACATTATAGTTTATTTTTGATGTCTATGTAATAAACATATTGGGAAGTAGTAGTTAAACATTTGTTTTAGGCTCTCCAAAACAGTCTCTTAGAAGTTATTGCGTTTCTTCTTCTTTTCATTTTTAGAATGGCCACAGGTGGCAGATCTTTCAGGATTTACTGGGAACTGACCAAGATAACCTTGATTTGGCCAATGTCAACCTCATGTTGGAACTACTAGTGCAGAAGAAGAAACAACTAGAAGCAGTAAGTGGCAGCTTAACTTTAAACAAAATTGATTTAAATGGAGCTCTTTATTGCATTGAAAAAGATCTAGAAGTGTTTATAGGTAATAGGATAGTGTTGCTTGATCCATCCAATTTTATTCAGCAAGAAATATATTCAAGGTGTCACTCCTAACAGATTTCCCTTTTTCAAATAAAAGAAAGAACAGATTGCTTATAATATAATTAGAGCAGCCAGTTTGTATTAATAAAAGCTGAGTATTAAGAAAGATCAGGAGAAAGTATAAGATATTGGTCATTTTTCTTCTGATGAGTATCTTCTTTGCTATATTGTCCCCTCTTTACATACAAGATTTGAAGGAGAAAATAGAGATTATTTTTATCTACATAAAATCCTCCCGTCAGGTGTTTATTGGCAGCACAGTAGTCTGTGGCTTAGCTAACGATATTTAGAAAGATGGGAACTGAAACTAAATGTATCCTATTTCATGTGGTAAAATGTAACTAAATATAAAATTGCATTTATTTCGTGGAAAAATGTAAAATGTGAATTTGCATGTAATAGGAATTGAATATGATTCATTATAAGTAATGCACACCTTAGCATAAGCAAATATCCACCCTGACTTAGCTTAAATAAGAAGGGGCTATTTATTGATAGGATGCGGGAGTGAGTCACTCACACACATGAAAAGGAAGAGCTTAACAACCAGATGTTGGAAAGATTGGAACCACGGCTTCTCTGGGGACTACAGGGAAATGAGATCAGGCGCGTCAGTGTTGTTGAGTCTGTCCTTTGGGCTTTTTGTGTGAGTGGGTGTGTTTCTTTGGGACAGGTATGATTCTCTTTTCTCAGATTTCTATCACATGGTGGATAATGGATTCACTTGCAGTTCCTTATTTATATTTATGTTTTTTGATAGAAGAAGAAAAAGGGCTTTCCTTCCAACTTAAGTTTAAGAAATTCTGTGGATAGATTCTGATTAACGTAGCTTGACCTAGATCCCGCCTAATAGAACGGGAATATTTTAGTGACAGAAAGGAGTAGGTAGGTTGAGTCTCCCATGCTGTGCCTTTTTTAGGGGGGGTGGGGGCCTGATTTTTTATTTATTGATTTTAGTTTTATTGAGATATAATTGACACACAGCACTGTGTAATTTTAATGTTTTTTTCTTTGCGATGAGAACTTTCAGGATTTCAAAGACAGGAGTGTTAAATATATTCATTGTGTTTTACATTATTGCACCCTCAGAACTTAATTTACCTTATAATCGGAAGTTTCTACCTTTCAGCCATCTTCATCCCATTCCCCATCCCCTTGCATTTGGCAATCACAAATCTGATCTCTTTTTCTATGGGCTTTTTTTTTTTAAGTTTCCACAAATATTCGGTAAGTAAGATCATACAGTATTTGCCTTTCTCTGTCTGACTGACTTCTCTTAACATAATGTCCTTGAGGTCCATCCATGTTGTTGCAGATGACAAGATCACCTTCCTTTCTATGGCTGAGTCGCATAGTATTTCATGATGTGTATGCGTGTGCGTGTGTACATACACCACATCTTTATTTCTGTAGCAGTGGGCACTTAGGTTGTTTTTATATCTTGGGTATTATAAATAATGCTGTAATGGACATGGGGGTGCAGATATCTTTTCGGCATAGTGATTTAGTGTCCTTCGAGCGTATACTCAAAAGTGAGATTCCTGGATCATATGGTAGCTCTATTTTTAATTTTTTGAGAAACCTCCACACTGTTTTTCATAGCAACTGTACCAGGTTACATTTCCACCAACAGTGCACAAGTATTTCCTTTTTTTCACATCCTCAGTATTTGTTATTTCTTGTCTTTTTGATGATAGACACTTTAACAGGTGTAAAGTGACATCTCACTGTGGTTTCGATTCGCATTTCCCCAGTGATCGGTGATGTTGAGCACCTTTTCACGTACCTATTGGTCATTTGAATACCTTCTTGGCAAAAATGTCTGTTCAGTCCCTTTGCCCATTCTTAAATTGGATTATTGATTTTTGCTATTGCATTTTGAGGTCTTTATATATTTTGTGTATATAATATATATTTAAATATTAATCCCTTATCAGATACATGATCTGCAAATATGTTTTCCCATTCTGTAAGTTACCTTTTCATTTTGTTGATCATTTCTTTTGCTGTGCAGAAGCTTTTTCATTTCATGTAGTCCCACTTGTTTATTTTTTATTTTGTTGCTTATGTTTTAGGTATCATATTCTAAAAATTGTTGCCAACACTCTCCTGTGGTTTTAAACATAGTTTTTTATTAGCATCTGCTATGTGCTAGAAGTTGTATTAAGGGCTCTGGAAAAACAGGATTCTACTCTTGAGGGGTGGAAGTGCATGCAGGGTGAGGACATAAGCTAAATCAAGTAAATATTTTCACATAATGATTGATAAATGATACAAAGATACTCCTTCATAGATTGAATATATGCAGCTACTTCGCTCCCTTAATGCTGTGAAAATGAGATGTAAAGGGATTTTAAAAAGACAAAAGAGTGGAAGAAGAGACAATGGCAGCAATATTTTTTAAGCTCTAAAGCAAATGGATGAAAAATAATAGATTAGAAGATCTGAGAAAGGTGACTACTAGGCCAACAGTGGGGAAATAGCCAAGAACCAACTCTACTTATATTGTGGAACAAAGGCCTTGGAATTGGGAGCATTAGGCATCTCACACAGTAAAGGTTGAAAATAGGGTGATTGGTTGAGGATCCGAATAAGCAGTAGTTGGAATCTCTGGTCCCTTCCTGTACAATTCACAGCAAATGATTCTCCCTTTCCTACCTTAGGAGAATACTAGAATTTCTCTTTATTCCTGGGATGGGAAAATAGAGTCCCTTGGGACTGCTGCACAGTTGGCACACTGAAAAGGAGTGGGGTGCCATACTGAAGGTAGATAAGTTTGCATGTTGAATGTGAGAGCTGTTAACCTTTTTCCCACCTTTTGATGTGCCAACATTAATCTTTGTTTTCTTTTGGCTTTTTGTCTTGGAATTGAAGAGTTACAAGGATCTTAGTTTTAGACCACTTACCCATTTCTATTATTTTTTTGAAGAGGGAACCATCTCAGAAGCTAAGTTCCTAGCATGGGTTTTGTAGCTTTTTTACATTATTGTCTTCCTGTTTTACTTGGCATTGTTATTTAACTTGATGACTATTTTGAACATACATAAAAGTACAGAAAATAATGACACTCTTGTCATACCTCATCTCGTTTTACTTGTTACTAACGTTTTGCCACATATGTCTTAGATCTGCCTTTTGAAAATTCAGTATTTTTTATACTTAAGCCCTCTCATCTCTCATCTTACTTCATTCCCCCAGAATAACCACCTTATGAAGCTGGCAAGCATCTTTCTCACGCATGTGTATACTTTTCTTACATACATTTGTATCTACAGCTATAGAAAGTATTGTTTGTATAAGTTAGAAATTTATGTAAAGAGTTTCATACTGTAGTTATCCTTTTGACATAGGCCTTTTTTTTCTACTTTTGAGGTTTATGTTGGTAAGCATAGATCTTGTTTATTTGTTTTAACTTCTCTGTAGTATTCCATTGCAAAAACATTCTCTCCCTCGGTTGATGGATGTCCAGGTTCTTCCCAGTTCTTAGCTGTGAGTGACAATACTGCATTTAATGTCGTTATACCTGTCTCCTAGTGTTCATATGCAGGACGGGGCAAAAGTAGTTTAAAGTTGCTTGTATAGAAAATAATATAATAAATAATAGTACAGAATAAACTGTGTGTTTTGCGTACTCACAACTGTAAACCTACTTTTTCTCCACCCAGTGTATGTACTTAATGATTTAAGGAATGGAATTGCTGTTCATAGTGTTTGTGTGCACATTTTTAACTTACTAAACATTATTAAATATCGCCAAATTGCTCTTCTTTGCATTTGTACTATATGAACACTTGGTGTTATCTGTTTTTTAGTTTCTGCCAAGCTGGTAGTTGTCAGGTGCTTGTGTGTGTGTGTGTGTGTGTGTGTGTGTGTGTGTGTGTGTTTTGGATAGTGCTACTTTGCCAAAAATATATTCAGGTAATTGAAGTCTAATTGAATTGCATTATGGTTAGGCAGTATGACTTTAAAAGTCCTACATTTACCCATATATTTTCCACTTCTGGTGCACTGCATTCTTTTGTTTTCACTCATTCTCCTGAATTCCATCTGTAATTTCCTTCTGCCTGAAGGACAACCATTATCATTTCTTTAATGCAGGTCTGCTGATGATGAATTCTTTTAGCTTCTGTGTCTGAGCAAGTCTGTATTTTGCCTTTGTTTGAAAGGCACTACCAAATAATGGAATTCTAGATTTACTTTATTTCAGTATTTAATTTTTATTTTTTTAAAACGGTATCACTTTAAAAGTTATTTATTTATTGACTGAGAGAGGGAGGAAAACATCAGTATGATGTTCCACTTATTTATGCTTTCATTGGTTGATTCTTTCTATTAATCCCTCCCCGAGGATATGTTTATTGATTTTTAGAGAGAGGAAAGGAGAGGGAGAGAGAGAGAAACATCAATATGAGAAACATTGATTGGTTGTTTCCCATACCCTCCCCTATTAGGGATTGAACATGTAACCTAGGTATGTGCCCTGACTGGGGATCAAACCTACAACCTTGATATATCAGGAAGATGCTCTAACCAGCAGAACTACCTGGCTAGGTATTTCAATATTTTAAAGATGTTCCTCCATTTTCTCCTGTCTTACATTGTTCTAGAAGAGAAGTCTACTGCCGTTCTTAGCCGTAGTACTCAGGATAGAATGTATTTCTCTTGAGTTTAAGATGTCCTTTTTATGGTTTTAGGCATTTTGATTTTGATATGCATTGGTAGAATCCTCCCTACCCATGTTTCTTGTTCCTAAAGTTCTTTGGGAATCTTGGATCTGTGTGGGTTTATAGTTTCTATCAGATTCGGAAAATTTTCAGTCCTTATTTTTCCAAATATTTTCCTGCCCCCTCTTCCACTTCGGGATCTCCAGTTACATAACTATTAGGCTGGTTGAAGTTGTTCCACAGCCAGTTGCTAAGCAGCTCTATTCATTTATGCTTTATCTTTTTCTTTTACCCGGTTCATTTTGGGTACTGTCTATTTCTATTGTCAGATTCACTGTATGTCTCCTTACATGCTTATGCTTCCCTGTATCTTCTAGAGCATATATGTAGTTAAAATAATTCTTTTAATGTTTTTGTTTAATGATTCTGTTAGTTGTGTTATTTCTGTATGTTTTTATTGCTTACCTTCCCCCTTATTATGGATGTATTTTCCTTCTTATTTTGCATACTTATTAATTTTTTCATTGCATGCCAGAAATTATAAATTTTACCTTGTTTAATGCTGGATGTTTTTGTATTTTTTTATACATTCCTGAAGTTTGTTCTGGCATGTAGTTAAGCTACTTGGAAAAAATTTGGTTCCATTGCATCTTGTTTTTAAGCTTTGATATTTCGGACCAGAGCAGATTTTTGTCTAGGCTAATTTGTCACACTCTTTGAGGCAACATTTTTTAGTATTCTACCTGATGCCTATATATTTCAAGATTTTTCCACTCTGACTCCTGGGAACATGTATTTTTTCTGGTTCTTTGTCTGAAATCCATTGTTTCATAACTGGTCTGCTGTTGTTTAAGGTAGGAATGTGAATTCTTTATTTGTCACTGCACTTCAGCCAGATGTAGAAGTACAGTTTGTATACTTTTGATCTGTTGAAATTTATTATAGTTTTTATTTTATGGTAAATGGTCTATTTTGTTCAATGATCACTAGCATTTGAAAACAGTATGCTCTTTGTTGTAATTTTTTAAAAAAGATTTTATTTATTTATTTTTAGAGAGAGGGGAAGGGAAGGAGAAAGAAAGGGAAACATCAGTGTGTGGTTGCCTCTCGCGTGCCCCCCAACCAGGGACTCAGCGCACAACCCAGGCATGTGCCTTGACTGGAAATCAAGGCGACTCTTGGGTTTGCAGGTCGGCACTCAATCCACTGAGCCACGCCAGCCAGGGCTATTGTAATGCTTTTATAAATGTTGATTATCTAGTTTGTTAATATTCAAATCTTTTCCTCCTAGCTGTGTCAGTTACTGATAGGAGTATGTTAAAAATATAATTCTGATTGTCCATTTTTCATTGCTTTCTGTGATTTTTGCTTCATGTATTTTGAAACTTATTAGATGCATCCACGTCTAGGATTGTTATGTTGTCTGATGAATCATTCCCTTTATTATTATGAATTGTATATGGTTATTACTTGAGTTGCTTTTTGTTCTTAGGGATGTTGTAGTCAGTCATACTAGCAGAAGTGTGTATCCTTTAGAATTTTTTGACAGTAGATATACAGAAAAGAATGTATTGATATAGAGAAAATTTACTACCTAAATCATAGTAACAATTACATAAGATATGGCAAAATGACTCTCACTCGTGAAATTCAAAGTTTTACAAGGTTTTTGGGTTAGAACCCTAAAATTTGATTTTCTGTTATATACCTGGAAAGTCAAGTCTTGTCTTGTTTTGCCTTCTCTTCTAACCTCCTTCTTCTCTTGCCTTTCTTTCCTTTTTCCTTCCCTTAATATCCAAGTAATAAATAGTACTCCTAATTTACAAAGCCAAGCGATATTACAAGGTCAAAGGAAAACTGGTTTTTCTTTCACCATGAAGCTTTGTGGGGCTCTCCCCCCTTTCTACAAATCAGTAGTATTCTTAACCTAGTTACATGTTCTGCCTGATAGAAATAAAGTACTCAAACTTACTATTTTGAAGATAGTTTGTACATTTCCTTTGAAAATGAACTGTGCTGTTTATTAGCAGTCTTGCCTGGGCATGCTTCTTTTTGTATAAAGATGTGATCTTTGCTCTCTAGCCATGAATAATCTGTAGACAGTTTTAGATAATTACTGTGAGGTGTCCCAAGAAAGATGCAAAGGACCCTGGGATACCCTGTCATCATTGTTGGGAAACAGCCCTTGTGAGTTTGTTTTTTGTGATAGTTTAACTTCTCAGGAATGTGTCTCAGGTTCAATAAATGCCAGTTTGGTAAGCAAGAAAAAAAACTCACTTTTGAATCTCTCATGGCACCACATCTCATAAATTAATTAATTAATTAATTAATTAATTTAGAGTACATTTATTAAAGCTCAGGACAGTGAAACAAGAAAGGGCTTAGGCTAGAAGAAGCAACAGGAGTGAGACTAGGCAGGGCTGCTTTGGCCTTCTGGAAACATGGGAAAGAAATGAGCCAAGTGATTTAAAGATAAATTTTTATAATTATGTTTTTTGATACCCAGAAATTGTTAAGCTTATAATTATCATTTATCTGTTACATTTTTGTTTGTTACCAGTTTGGGTTATTTATCCTTCCCTTCACATGATTATATTAAAATTTTTGTTTTTAAGTGTTTGATTTTTGACTGAGATCTTCTATAGAACTATATTAATTTGCCTATTTGTGAGTAGGTAATAATCAGAAATAGTAAATTTGACTTCTGAATGTTATGGGTTTCTTTTCATTTATCATGCTTTTTACTCCCCTGCAAATGAAATTTTTATGGGGAAAGTGATGTTAGTGTCTAGAAACTGTGGTTCTACCATGATTTTTTGTCTTGATGTTGTATCAATATTAGTATGATTGGAGAATAGAAAGGTAGGACAAATAGCAGAAATGCCAGTTCTCATTAGTGGTTTTTCAGCAAGGTCAATGAGGAATGTAATTTAAAATACCAGTTTCTTAAAGTTAGTTTTAGGGAAAATGGCTTGCTTCTTAAAATGCCAATTAGCAAATGGGATAACTGAGTAAATAAAAATAATTGTCTGACTTAAATGGATGCATTAAGTTGCTTCATACTGATTATATTGTGGTGTTAAAAAAAACTTTGAACTCATAGCTATATTTTTAAAAGAACAATTATAATTTTCTATTATAGGAATCACATGCAGCCCAACTACAGATCCTTATGGAATTCCTCAAGGTTGCAAGAAGAAATAAGAGAGAGGTATATTATTTTGTGTATTTTACATAATGTTTTATTTATTATTGTTGACTATTCCCCCAACCCCCATTTTTGTAAAGGTATTTCAGGCTAAAAACATTTTTAAAAAACTTAAAAAACATTTGTGTTTTCATGAGGTTTTCTGAAGTTTTGTTATTTTGACTCCTTTTACCTTTACAACTTGATTATTTAAAAGTCCCTTTTTGGAGATGTGCTGGCAACTCTTCTGTAGAATGGAACACTGCAATGACTGACCTCAAAGTATAAAGAATGTAAAATAGATTTATCAAATGACAGCCCACCCTTCACCCTCAAAGAAATTTAAGAAAATTTAGGGATCAGAACCTTAAATATAAAGGGTTACAATTTTTCTAATGGTAAAAATATATGACAAGGTAAAAACATATAAAATTATAGCTGCCTATTTAAAACTTGGAAAATGTAAGTCATGCAGAATAGCTAGAAGATAACTTTTATTAAAAATTTTATAACTAGCATGTTTTAATTTAACATTTATAAAATTCCTTAGTTATTTCACACTTGTACTAAATGTGGAAAAGTCAAAGGCAAAGTCCTATGCTCTGGGTAGCATGCTAAAGTAATTCTGAGAGTTGTTTTACATTTAAATTCCCGACTATCTCAAATCTCATTTTTTTTAGTTTGACATATCTAATTAGGATACTTTTACTCATTAAAAAAATATGACCATCTATTTGCTAGGTCCTAGGCTCTCTTTATCATTTTTGAAAATAAAAAGATGAGAAATGTCTTCATTTTGATGAAGTACTTGAAGTGTGAGTTGCCAGAACCTTATATTTATCTTACTTTTATATTTTCCCCTTTTTTGATTTTTTGTGGTGTATATTTTTAATTTTTTCTTAGTTCAGATAAAGTTTTTCTGTATTATACCAGTGTTTATTGCTAATTATTTTTACATGACTTATTATTATTCTTAATTTTTATTAAGAATTTTGATTTTAATATTTCTGTTAACAAAAATCCTGTCTTCATTATAAAGTAAGATTTATTTATTCCTCTTTTTTTTCTTTTTTTTTTTTTTTGGTGGGTACTTCTTAAACTTTAAATGCATGAGAATTGCCTGAGGATCCTGTTAGAATCCAAGTTCTGATTAAGGGGTGTGTGTGTCTGATAATCTACATTCTTAGCCACCTCCAGGTCATGCTGCTCTTGGTCCTCGAACCATACTTGGAGTAGTAACGTTGAAAAATTTATAATGTATGAAAGTAAAATTATTAGTTGAATATATACATGCAACATTTTTTTGCTACAGAAAATTCTTGGAAGAATGATAATTTTTCATATTTCGTATACTGCCTGCAGCCCCTCTTTTAAAACAGAATGTGAAACTGTTTTGCAGTAGTTGTTTTTCTTCTTGCCTTAAACTTTAATCTCTTTGAGAGTGAGATTTGGAATGTAGGCAGTTGCCTGGTAATGAATGATAAATGTCAGTTAAGTCAACAGTACCAATAAGAGGCTATCTGGGGATTCAGTGAAATGGCGTGCCATTGTCTGTGTCCTGAGTTAGTTAAGGCGTTCATTAGCCCCTGAGGTTTTTTTAGTGCTTCTCTAGGAGCTTAATTAATGCTTGCAAGAAATTGTTAGATTTGAAATTGCTTCAGGTAATAAGGATATAGCCTATGAGAGGTTTTTATCCTACTAGCAGGCTAACAAGTTAACCTGCCACAGTGTATAGATGCTGACAGAAGATGTGTGGCTTCTGGGTTGGAGATGAAGGACTTTATTACATCACATCTGGCAGCGTCGGCCTCATGATTACATCAGTTCCCTGTGACCCCCAGGTTCTACAGGGGCAGTGTAGGGATGGACCCAGGTTTCACTGCACATACAACGGATATATATTACAACCAAGGCACCCTGAGCTTAGGAAACCCGAGTCTTTTAAGGGGTCTGCTAACAAACCTGTCCAGTCTTTGGCCTGCAGGGACACACTGTTCTTATGATGTTGATCAGAAAACAGATCTGTCCTCTTCCTGGCAGAAGGCACTGTTTCTCTCTTGCCGGGGCATTCTCTCTACATGCTTGAAAAGATAACTTGGAACAAAAGCTATCATAAGATGAGCAGAAGTGGAGAGCTCAGTGGAAAATTGGTTCTTAACAATACTCTTCCTTGGGATCCTGATTTGTCCTGTCTCTGACTTGGTGGCTGGTGGTCTTCATTAATGCTTTCTGTGATACCGCCGTTGATCACATACCTCTTAGTATCAGTGTTTCTCTATTTCTGTTATTAAATATCTGGGTTAATTATGCTGTAGTATTTTTCAGCTTAACTTTAGTTCGAAATAATGTGACCTTGTGAGTGACTCATTTTGTTTCCCCTTTGTATTTTATGATGGTAAGCAGTCTGACCAGGAAACACACTACTGTAACTGCAGGCACTTCTGAGTATGGGTGCCTCTTCTGTGCACGGATTGTGCTGTCAGTCATGCATTTTGTGTATCCACCATTCAGTGATTTCGAGTATTTCCAGGTTAATTACACAAGGGACTTTGAGGAGCTAGGCTAAGAAAGTTTTAAACATTTGAAAATTTGGAACTAGATTAACAGACTTTAAGAATTTTACCTATTACTTTGATTATATTTCATAAATTTCTTCATGATTGGAGTCGGGTATAGTAGTGATTTGTAATCATAATAAACTTTAGTCTAGAAAATATAGTTAATACCTCAAGATTTAGTGCAGATAGAATGAAGTGAGTGGTTATGTTTTTTGCATATATTAAAAGTATATTTGCATGTTTAATCCTCAAAACGAATATAATTGTTAAAGGTCTTATCTCCTGTTGTATAATTTATTCTTGAACTTATTTAAGCAAAATTCAGTATGACCAGGAGGCAAGCTACTGCTTTTGAATTTATATTCCTAAGATTAGCATTCAGACTTTGAAAATTAACTTTGTGATTTCATACTTAAATTTTAATTAGGGTTATGATGGGTCGTGGTTTAGACATCGATATATACAAAAAAAGAAGTTAAATCCGCTTTTCAGATTTAAAAAAAAATTTTTTTTAAATTTAATCTTTATTATATTTTTTTCCATTACCATTTAGTCCCTTTATACCCCCTCCCCCTGCAATCACCACACTTGTCCATGTCCATGAGTCCTTTTTCCTTTTTGCTCAGTCCCTCCACCCTCTAAACTCTACCCCCACTAGCTGTCATCTGCTCTCCATCTACGAGTCTGTTTCCATTTTCCCTATTAGTTTAGTTTGTTCTCTACATTGCACGTATGAGTGAAATCATATGGTATTTGTCTTTCTCTGACTGGCTTATTTCACTTAGTATAATGCTCTCCAGGTCCGTCCATACTGTTGCAAAGGGTAAAATTTTCTTCTTTTTTGTGACTGAGTAGAATTCCATTGTGTAAATGTCCCAGAGTTGTTTAATACACTCATCTATTGAAAGACATCTGGGCTGCTTCCGTGTCTTGGAGATTGTAAAAAATGCTGCAGTGATCATAGGGGTGCTTATGTTCCTTCAAATTAGTGTTTTGGGTTCCTTCACTTTTCAGATTTAACATACTTATTTACCCCAATGTTACATGTCGCTAGTATTTTAGGGCTATTAGAATCCTACATTTAATTTCATTTTTGATTTATTTTACCCTATTGACTCTTTCGAATATTAAGAGACAAGAATGGGCACATAGTATACCTCAAATGTAATGACTTAAATCATCAAACATTTACTGTCTTGGGTAAGGCATATGGGGCCATGTAACTGGATGCCTTGGTTCAGGGTTTCTTGCTAAGCTACAATCAAGGTGTTGGCCAGGGCAGCAGTTTCAAGATCTCTCTGAAACAGGAACCATTCCAAGCTCACTCATTGACTCTTGAAAAGAAATGCCAGTTTCTTGCTAGGTGGGCTTCTTCATAGGGTAGCTTACTATATTACAGCTGGCTTCCCTCAGGAAACTTGTGAGAAAGCAAGAGAGGGTTTTGAAAACAGCAATTACCTATTTTTTGTAACTGAATCTTATAAGCGACATCCCAACATGTGTACTGTTGTTTATTAGAAGCAAATCATTAGATCCAGCCCACACAAAGAGAGGGAATTAAAAAGGATGTGAATAGTAAGAGGTGGGGATCTGCCCACCACAGCATTTAACCAATATATGTATATAACTGAACATGTTATTCTTTCTCATGTTCAGATTGAACAAATGGGCTTTGGGTCCCATGTAAAATCCAGTTTCATCTGTGCAAATGAGTACTAGCATTTGAACAAGTGCTTTATAGATTCTATTTGATTTCATTTTAAAATGTACTTCTGGACATTTGTGGTACCTGTTTAATTTACTGTAATAGGACAGTTTTGATGAGTCCTGGTTTCCTTTTGGTTTTGTTTGGAATTTTAATAAATTCAATTTTTTAATGTTTTTATATGAAATAAAGCAAAGAAAACTTTATTAACCAAATATACAGTTTAAAGAATCATAGTAGAGTGACCATCCATGTACCACTGATTTATTGTTTATATATCCTAGGTAAATTCTTTGTCTATCTATCTATCTATGCATAGCAAATATTTCCCCCCTATAATTGGGCTTTTTTTTTTTCATTGTCTTAATTGATGTCATTTAATGTCCCGATTAAATGGTAGATTATTGGTAGGGACCCTGACACTTCCTCCCCTTTCCAGATTATAGCTTTCTTGCTTGCTTTTTAGGTAGTTAATGTTCTGATATGTATGGTAGTCACCTCCTGTTTTTCTTTATTGTTTTGATGCCTAAGTATTTCTCTCTCTCTCTCTCACATAAATGCATTTCCGTTAGAATTATTTTGCTCTTGTCTTTGGCTCAATGTTAGGATTCATTCATATTGTTGTATATGGCTACAGTTGATTTATTTTTGTTATTAAATGATTATACCTCATTTTTGTTGCTGATGGACTATTGAGTTCGTTTCAGTTTGCAGCTATTCACAAAGTGCTACTACTATCTTACATAAGTATCGTGGTGTACGTTAGTGCATATATCTGTATGGGATGTATGTAGAGGTGGAACTAATGAGTCATAGGATATGTACAAACTGATCTTCTAACCACTCGTGTTACTTAGTTACACTTCCTTATGGACATTGTATGAGTGTTCCTATTGCACTGTATTTGTGTCAATACTTAGTATCAATAGACTTTCCAGTTTAGCTAATTTTGGGAACATGTATTGCTCTCTTAGTGGTTTTAATTTGTGTATGCCTGATGACTAATTAGGTTGAGCACCTAGCACTGTTTAATGGCCATTTACATTTTTTGTGTATATGCGAAATACTTAAGGCTTTTTGCATCTTTTCTGTTTAGGTTGATTTTCTTAATGATTTATTGTTTATATATTCTAGATAAATTCTGTGTCTGTCTGTCTATCTATATCTATCTATCTGTCTATCTATTTATGTATGTATAGCAAATATTTCCCCCCTATAATTGGGCTGTTTTTTTTTTCATTGTCTTAATTGATGTCATTTAATAAGTAGAAGTTTCTATTTTTAATAGAGTCTAATTTATTTGTCTTTCCTGTTATAATTAGTCCCTTTTGTGTTAGATAAACAATTCTTCTCCACTGGAGGTCATGAAAACATTTTTGCTATATTATCTATTTGAAGTTTTAATTCTTTATTTTTCACATTCACATCTGTAATCTACTTGGGGATTTATTGTGCATAATGTGAGGAATAGGGAACTTTTCATATGGATAACAAGCTGTCTAAGCATCCTTAATTAAAAACTTCATCCTTTCACCATTGCTCTGAAGTACCACCTTTGTCATACATCATGTGTCCATATATGTGTGGATCTGTTTCTAGGCTTTCTCATATGCTCCACTGGTCTATTTGTCTTTTTGGGGGATGGGGGGCAGCAATACCACATTGTACTAAATACTGGAACTTTCCAGTAAGCTCTTACTGTTCTTTAGGAATGTATCTGCTATTCATGGCTCTCTGTATTTCTGTGTAAGTTTTAGAACCACTGGGTATATTTCTGTGGTAAACCTGTGATTTTTACTGGGATTACTCTGTAGATCAGTTTGGGAGACTATATCTTACAATATTGAGTCTTCTAACCATAAGCATGATATTTCTTTCTATTTTGGTCCTTAGGAATGTCCCACAAAATTTTGATATGTTTCAGGGTATTACTCTTATACATCTTTATTTTAAAGATCTGTTCTTAGGTCTTCAATAATTTTTTTTATGCTGTTGTAAATGATGTCTGTCTTTAATTTCAGTTTCTTACTATTTGTTGCTGGTATATGGAAATACAGTTGATTTTTACACATACATGGTTTTACATCCAGCAACCTCGTTAAACTCTCATTGATTCTGAGAATTTGTAGATTCTTTTGTTTTCTGTATACACATCATCATCTGCAAATAACAGTTTAGTTTCTTTCTTTATGATTCTTATATCTTTTATTTATTTTTCTTGTCTTACTCTGCTGGCTAGGACATCCGGTACAGTGATGAATAGAAGTGGTGATAGCGGGGCATCCTAGTCTTGGTGCTGATCTCAAAGTGAAAGCTTTCGGCGTGTCACCATTAGGTATGATGTTTTCTGTAGGTTTTTCCTAGGTACTTTTTATTGTTCAAGGAAGTAAATTTCTATTCCCAGTTTTATAAGAGGATTTTTTTTCCATTAATCATTAGTGGGGGTTTGCGTATTCTCCAAAGTGTTTGTGCATCTGAGATGATGTGAAATGTTTTACATTCTGTTAATGTGAATAATTACATTGGTTTAACATTAAAAAGTAAATCAACTTTGCACTTGGGTGACCAGCCATCTCGATTTGCCCAGAAGTATGCTAGTTTTATCACAGAATATTCTGCATTCTAGGAAACCCCACCAGGACGATTGTTTATTTTGCTTGCATCCCTTATGTAAACCAAACTTGGTCATGATGTACACCTTCTTCTGTGTAGTTTGGTTTGCTGATATTTTGTGTAGGATTTTTGCATCCTATGTTCATTAGTGAGATTGTCCTATAATTTTTTTTTTATACTGGTCTTGTCCAGTTTTGCTATAAAGATTGTTTTTTTTTGTTTTTTTTGGTCAAATGATTTAGGGAATGTACCCTCTTTACTATTTCCTGGAAGAATCTGTGTGGTCTAGGAAAGATATCTTGGCTGAATGTTTAAATATGTTGCTGGAGAAGCTGTCTGGACCTGTTGTTTGCAGAGTTTTAAACTGTTGATTTGGTTGTTTCAACAGTTACATGCCTATTCAGATTTTTGTTTTAGATAACACTTCTGATATGTCGTGGTCTTTCTAGGAGTTGTCTATTTCATGTAAGTTTTCTAATTTATTGGTATAGGATTTATGTTAATATTAAACTTTTAAAGACCCCAGAGTTTTTGAGATGCCTGTCACACCTGACTGCTGATTGGTGCCGTACCTTTTTCTCCTTTTTCCTTGATCAGCTCTTGCCAGGGATGTATCAATTTTGAGTCTTATTGAAGAACCAATTTTTTACTTTAGTTTTGTTTTCCACTTTATTAATTTATGCTCTTTATAATTTCCATTCTTCTACTTTCTTTTTGTTGTTGTTTCTTTTCTAATTTGTTAACTTGATTGTACATATGCAAACTTTTTTCTAACACAGCATTTAAGGCCAAAAATAATTTTTTAGCTGCACCTAATGATATTCATATGGCGTTTGGTTTGTTATTTCTTAGTTTAAAATAGTTTCTAATTTTTATTATACAATAGTTTTTCCTAAGCCAGTGAATTAATTATTTAACAATAAGCTATTACTTGGACATGGGGATTTTCTTTTTGTTATGGATTTCGGTTATAATTGGATTATCAGAAAATACCTTGTGTTTTGTTTGTTTGAATATAATATTTGCACTTTCACCTGGTAGTTTGTTACATTTAGAAATATTTGTACTTGAAAAGAGTGTGTGTTTTTGCCATCGCATAGTGCAGGGTAAAGTTTGTTAAACGTACAATGATGATTTTCTACATTCTTACTGGTTTCTTTGTTTCCTTGTTACATCAACTACTGAATCATATTTGAGGTGAGTTTCTTATGCAGAAGAGATTTTTGTCTGCTCTGCCAGACTTACTTCTTTTTGCTGTTTTTTCTTTTGTTATTTCTTTAATGTTTTTCACCTTGTGGATTACTTAGATGTTTTTAGAATTCCCATTTTGATGTATTTATTATGTTTTTGAATACATCTCTTTGAATAGTTTTTTAGGGGTTACTTTAGGATTTTCATTTATACATTCTCTCTAGGTTTTACATTATACATTCTAACTTACTACAGATTACTCAGCATCAACATGTTTTTCATTTGCTTTTAAATAAGCCATCTTAATGTGTCCCTTGTAGACCAATTATTTGGGGGTGGGGGGTGGCTTGTTCTATATTTTCTTCTCATCCTAAAAAAAATGTTGCTATGGAAGGGCTGAGTCAAATCTGCCTTTACAGAACGTTGATATTTAATGTGTGTGTTTGTGGGGTGGTGTTATAGATGCTAAGGCTTCAATTTTGCACTTTATATGGCTAAATATGCTTTGCTTTTGGTGGTAACTCTCTTAGAATTTGTATATGCGTCTGTTTAAAAACTTTTTGTTTTAGGTTTACAGCAAATTGAGAGGCAGGTACAGAGATTTCCCATGTACGCCCTGCCCTCACATGTGCACAGTCTCCTCCATCATCAGCGTCCCTCACCAGAGGGTACATTTGTTACAGTTCACGAACCTACACTCACTCATCATAGTCACCCAAAGTCCATAGTTTACTTCAGATTTTAGTTTTTGGTTTTATACGTTATGTGGGTTTGGAGAAATGTATAATTAAATGTACCTGTCATTATAGTATCATACAGAGTATTTTCCCTGCCCTAAAATTTCTCTATTCATCCCTTCCCATATTCCCAAACCCTAGCAACCACTGATTTTTTACTGTATCCATAGTTTTACCTCCTCCAAAATATCATGGAATCGAATCATACAGTTTATATAGCCTTTTAGATTGGCTCTTTTCACATAGCAATATACACCAAAGTTTCCTCCATGTCTTTTCAGGCTTCAGAGCTCATTTCTTTTTAGCACTGAATAATGGTCCATTGTCTGGATGGACCACTGTTAATCCATTCACCTACTTAGGACATCTTGGTTGGCAATTATGAATAAAGCTGCTGTGAACATGTTTTTATGCAGTCATAACTTTTCAGTTCCTTTCGGTAAATACCAAGGAGCATGATTACTAGATCATATGATAAGAGTATGTTTGATTTTTTTTTTTTTAAAGAAACGGCTAAACTGTTTTTCAAAGTGGCTGCACCATCTTGCATTCCCACCAGTAACAAATAAGGGTTTCTGTTGCTCCACATCTTCATCAGCGTTTGGTGTTTTCGGTATTCTGGATTTTGGATGCCCTACTAGGTGTGTAGTGGTATCTCACGATTGTTTTTATATATCAAGCTTTGCTACTCTTTTTTTTTTTTTAACCAGCTTTTTTCTGAAAGTATCCAGTATTCTTTTGTTTAGTTGTGAATGTCATCTGATTGAAGTACTCTTGGAGTATTGTAAAAAAGAACTTAGGGTGGAGGAGGAAAGTTTATTAGATGGAAGAGTTGAAAGCATTTGACAGTGCTAATTCACTCTTTTTATGCCCCAGGTTTTCCAGTACATAGCCTTTACTCTTGGCTTTGTGGCTACCTCTTTGCCCTTGATAGTTACTGCAGGGTCTCTTCCTCCTTAGCCCATCACCTAAACGTCGGCATTCCTTACCATCCAGTACTTGTTCTCACATCTTCAGACTGTGCTGGTTGACATCGGGTGATTTCATTCATTATCATAGCTTCAGATTTATTATTTGTCTTTCCCACAGCTTTTGTGCCTTTGTATGTGTTGTTATTGTTTACCCTGTTTATTCTGTATTTCCCCACTGTTTTCCACCTTCAAAAATTCTATTAGTCCTTCAAAGCTCAGCCCTTTATTCAATTTTAGATGTAATTGTAATTATCCAGTTACTGCTTCTCTGCCTCTGAGTTTTCCATCCAGTTAGGAGCAAGCTGTGTTCCTTTAATTCTGGGTGCATACCATCGTCATCTTGCTTACTATGATGTAGTTGTTGGCTTACTTGTTTGTGTCTTCCCTAGACTGAGTTCCATGAGGGCAGGAGCTATGCTTTTCTAAATCTTGTTTTTCCCAGGGTGTAGCAAAATTCTTAGGATTGATTAATAATTGATTTCATGAGTTATCAGTTATATTATCAAGTATGTATGTAATGCCACAGAAGAGAAGATCCTAATGTTAATAGACATTAAAAGTCTGTTTAACCTTACCAGACATTAAAGAAGTGGAAGTTAAATGATAAAGCACTGCTTTCCATACGCAGTATAGCATAGTGGTTAACATGCGTTCTGGAGCAAGAAGGCTGTCTTGATTTTAACGCCAGTTCTGCCACTTGCTGAATTAAGAGAAAGACAGCCACTTACATATACTGGTGATAGGATTTTAAACTGGTATAGTGTTTCTGGAAAGCAATTTTGTCATATATATAGTGAAGATTTTGCTAACTCTTCATTGCTTTTCTAATTTCATTTTTAATAATTTCTGAATAAAATTTGAAATTCCTACTCGTTTCAGAATTACTTAAGATAGTTTGCAAACAAAAAATGTGGTGGTGGAGGGAATGGTTAAGTGTATTGAATGGGATTCAACAATTAAAATGCATGTAAATGGCATGGGAAGGGTTATAATTCAATAAGATATCAAAGATAAAACATTATCTTAAAAATGTTTTAAAAAATGCTTAGGAAGGAAATGTGGAGATGCTAACTTGTGATTGCTTGTGGATGGTGAACTATAACTTCTGTGAGACTAATTTTTATTTTTACAATGGGGTTAGCAACTGACATGCTGACATTAATTGCTGACAATTAAATGAGGTTCTTTGGATGTCTTGTATTTTTAATAAGTCACATTGTTATTGTTGTTCATCTTTTTATTATAAAATCAATTCTTTTTACATTAAAGAAGTACATTTTGTGTTCTTAAATATTAAGTCTCTCCATTTAAATTTTAACATAGAGACTTCCAGATCTTTTTGTGTGTGGTTTTCATCCCTATAATTTACCTTTAGTACTCAGTTTTCTAGAAATCATTTTTCAAATGTAAATGATTTTATAATCTTGGTGATGTCAATATGGTTTGGTTTAGGCTTTTTCTTTTCCTCTTTTATCTTCAGCAACTGGAACAGATCCAGAAGGAGCTAAGTGTTTTGGAAGAGGATATTAAAAGAGTGGAAGTAAGATATCAAGAATTTCTCACCTCTCTAGCAGTTTTTCAGTTTCATGAAGTTGTCACTTTTCCTTTAAATTGCTGCATTAAATTATGGGATTGGGCTTCATTATATAGAAAGTAACAGATGTTACTTTAATTTTGAAACTGCATTTTATAGAAAAAGCACCACTTTCTTGATGATAAAATGTATTCTAAATTTGTTTTCACTTTGCTTTATTGCCATAATTTTGGGGCAGGTTGAAAAAAATCATTGAATTTTTTTGTGTGCTATCATGTTAACTTAAATCAACTCCCATAAAACCCCCAATTATTAATATTAACGTAAGTCACAGTGTCATTCTTTTAAGTAAATAATTTTTTACGTATTTACTGTGCATTATTAGGTGCTAATGTTAATTCAAAAAGAGATATGAGAATACATTATCAAAAATCTAAGAATTTATAGTATGATATAGTTTACTTATAGAACCGTGGGAGGATCTTTGAGAGGCTCATAGGCTATTATGATGTAAGGTTATTGTCTTTAGCTGTATTTAAATTTACTGTATGTTTTTAATTATTCACATGTGTTATGCTTTTCTTTTGCTGATACATGTTAATTGATGTTGAGTTTACTGTTAGTAGAAGTTCAGTATCCCTTGTGGCATTCCTAACCTATAGTTGATTGAACGGAGAGTTTGGATTAATCAGAAATAATTCTGCTTGATTATGGATCTTAAGTGAATTTTAAAATTTGCTGTTTTCCATTAATCAACACGTAGAACATAAAAAAGGAAAACACATTGTTGGTATGATTGAGAGGCATAATTTATGCAATAATACTTGAATAGGAGGTCTTTTCCTTTGGGCTAATGATCAAAACTTAGAGTTTGTCTTTATTTGAAAAACTAATATTTGAATCAAGAGAAGTGTTACTTTTTAAAATGTTTGCAGAAATATTGTAAAGCAGAGACTAACGCATTCTATTCTCCTTTACATCAGAAAATTGAACCCAGTGATCCAGTTACCATAGTGTCATGCTTATCTTAATATTCACCCGCAGGTGCTCACCCAGATCGGCAGCCAGCTGGCTTACTGTTCTCATGTGTACTGTTCATCTGATTCAAAGCGCTGTTGACCCTTGAACAGCACAGATTTGAACTGCACAGATCTGCTTATATGCAGGGGTTTCTTTTCAATACATACTTTAAATGTATTTTCTGTTCTTTATGATTTTCTTAACATTTTTTCCTCTAGCTTACTTTATTGTAAGAATTAGTATATAATATACATAACATACAGAATATATTTTAATTGACTATGGTACAAATAATAAGGCTTCTGGTCAATAGTAAGCTATTAGTAGTGAAATTTTGGGGGAGTCAAAAGTTATAGCAGATACATAGGGTGATGGAAGTCAGTGCACCTAGTCCCCCACGTTGTTTAAGGGCCAACTGTATTTACAACATATTTGTCCTGGTTGTTTTTTGCATTGGTGGATTTATTAGTGCTTAACAATATTTGCTAAAAAGTTTCTAGTTTTTTAAGAAACTGTACCATAAAAAGGCTTTATTTCTTAGCTTTTTAGATATTCTCACTTTTGCACTCTGGAGAGGAAGGAAGCCTTGTTGAGACAAACAGGGATGGATGAAAACCTGGGGTTGGAAAGGAATATAATACCATATCTGGTTTTGATTTATACATCTTTTGTTTAACTCAATTAATTATGCTTTCAGGAAATGAGTGGCTTATACTCTCCTGTCAGTGAGGATAGCACAGTGCCTCAATTTGAAGCTCCTTCTCCATCACACAGGTACAAAACTTCAAACTTATAATTGTGTAGTATTTATGTTACAAAGTGCACATATGGTTCTAGTGCTTGGGGCCTTTTCCATGTAATGTTCAAAACCCCTGAAAAAGTACATTTGGTCGTGATCTAGAAATGAGATTCAGATTACCCATCTGTTTGTTTGTTTTTTTTAATGCTTTGAATTTTCATGCCAGGGACAGTTGCTGAGTAGTATATCGTAATATTATTTATTCACTCTTGGATTAAAGATTTGGTGGATTTCTTGAAATAATGGTAATTTCTAATATCTTGTGACTTAAAAATTCAGTGACATTAAAATCTGTAGTTTGAGAACACGAACTGGTGATACTAGGGGAAATTTTAATAATATAAAATGAGCTTTTCCTATAATTTATTGAATCGGGGGGCAGATTTCCTCAGATTTAAAATGAGAGCATTAGATCGGTTAGTTTAGATCTCACTGGCATCTTCTCATAACTCCCTGTTATTAGATTAAGTCTTCTTTTCTACATACTGTGTTGGAGCAGGGATTATAATGGTCTAGCTCCTGACGGTTCCCTAGGTTTTAGAGAATTAAAATCTCATTCAGTATTTGTGAGATACAGTGAATGTCTGTGATTCCTTTGCAACTTGTTTTTGATGAAATAAGCACAACCTAAATTGTGAATGCTTTTGCTTGACATGTTCAAGGTATAGCAATTTTACATGTTTTTAACTTGCTAATCCATTTACACTAACGGTCCGATGGAAACTTTTTTGACAAATAGTTCAGGCAATCTAATGCCTGTATAAGAGAATATACTAGCCTTCAGAACCTGTCAGTTCAGGAAAGCCCCTGTGAGTCTACTTCGGTATGATACTAGATACTATTGGAGGGAAAGGGGCACAGGGGATGTTTTGATTAGAAAGCACTCCTGGGATGTTTATTGTTTTTCCTGTTCACTGTGTTATGGAGATCCTTGTGAATTCTGGTCGATTCTGCAGTCACATTAGCAATGTAATTCAGCTTGTTTTTCTCCAACCTTACTTTATTTAAAACACTTGGGAATGGCTCAGTCTCTGGTATATTGTTATTTTTAAGCTTAGCATGTACTTTCTAATATACATGGGATCTTTGCCCATGGATTATTTATGATGTCAGAGCATGCAGGCAAGCAAAAGTTGTCATATCACAAAATATTCACTAATAAACTGACAATTCCGATTATCATATCCCTTTCTAATAGTAGCATGTCTTTATATCTGTAGTGTCTAGGTCTTTGTTACTCAGTTTCTTATCGATGGCTTTTATTAACATGTGACAAGATAATATTATATTCCTGTAATTGGATCTGTTTATTCAGTGCCTCTGATGTGCTTGACACTGTTCAAGATGTTGAATCTAGTTGACAAAGCCCCTATCCTTAAGGTATTTACGTTTGGGGGCAGGTGTTGCATGTATGGAGGTTGGGGAAGATGCGACATAAGCAAATGTATTATGCAGTAGTAGTAGATAACATGTAAGTTACTCTGATAACTTAGGATTCTGTTTTAGTTTGGTTCATCAGGCTTCTCCAAAGGAGCTGACATTTAAGATGACACATGAATGAAGTGTAAACATGATTGAAAGTCATGGGAGAGTTTTGAGCAGGATGTGATTCAGATTTTAAAATATTTGCCGGGGTTTCCATGTGGAGGATAAAGGAGTTGTGTCCCTTTCAACCCCCCACTGTTGGAAGAGGGGGAAGTTAGGGAGCACTGCAGCAGCCCAGAGGAGAGGAGAAGAAGCTTGGGTTAGGGTTTTATCGGGGACTGAGGAGAAGTGGTTGTATTGTAAAATAAAGTAGCATATCTTGTAAAAGATACAGGATTTCATGAAATCTGTGAAAACGTTGTGGGAGATTTGCTAAAATACTGTACAAAGCTATCATCAAATGAGATTCTGGCAGACTGGTGAATAGTTGGAGGGAAAAGAGGCAGTATTTTCTTCAGAAGAGTGTTTTGACATTTTATTAAAGTAATTTGAATATTCACCAAAGTTTGAGAAAGACATTTGGGAAAAAATGATGTTGCCCTTAAATACTCTTGGAAAATGATCCTTAAGTTAGGGATGTGAATTTGCATGCTGGGAGGAATGTCATATTAAACTATCAATATTTGATTTTTCTTTATTTTTAAGATAATAGTATGTTGTTGCAATTATAATAACTTTCCCCCGTAATTATTAGCTATATTTAAATACCAGACAGTTTTTGTTTTTATTCCTGGTTTTATTTTGGTTTCTCTTTTAAGCAGGTTTAGTTTTTTAAAAGCCTGTTTGTAGTTTAATTTATTTCCATAATGAGAACCTTCTTTATATGTCAGGTCATTGAATTCGTTACAGCATAGATTTTGGGTTTATGATTAGAATGTGTACTTAAATGAAAAGAGAAAGACAAACAGCGCCACGCTTCCCCAGGATTTTGTCTTCTGTGTGCTGTGATCAGCTGTGCGTGCCATGTCCTGACAGCGCTCTTCCCGCTGCCTTGTTTAGACTCAGTATCATATGGAGTCTAGCAGTGGTTTTTAACTATCCTCCTGACAGTTAAATCTTACCATGTTTCTTTCCTGCTTAAAATCCTTCAGTGGCTTCCCATTATATGTAAATTGGTTTAAATCTAGCTCTTCTGCATGGTCCTTCACACTCACCTGTACCCTGCCTACTATTTTTGCATGCTGGAATTGACTTTAACTCCCCAAACAGGATGTTAGGGTACCTTTAACGTGTACTGTTCCTTTTGCCTAGAAACTTTCCGGATTCATCTCTTAAATAGCTTTTCCCCAAGCTTAGGTGATTACAAATGTATCTTAAGAAATATTTGCTACACCTGCACGGAGGACCTTTGAACATAAATGATGTTTTGCTGTATTTTAAAGAAGTTTATCTGTTGCGTGGGAGAAGTAGTAAAACCAGTGGACTGTTTTATCGTTGGGAGTACAGGGGATACCTGCCTTTACTCTGACCCTACACTGTGCAAAGGAGTTGAACTTGATGTCATGGGTGATGGAAGACCATTGAAGAATCATAGAGTTTTTAACTTGAACTAAAAAAGAAACACAAAACACATAAATCAAACTTCCTTGGCAATAATAGAGAGGATACTCTTCTTATATTTGTAATTTCTTACTAAGTTGATAGTTAGTAGATACATAGCATATTATGAAAACCATTTTTGAAACAGTACAATTTCCTTTATTTAGAATATATGAAGAATTCTTAGTCATTCAGCCAGTTTTGGGGGTATATCAGGTATGTATAAAACACTGTTTTAGGCACTGGTGATACTGCTGTGAATATGACAGACTGTAGAACCCTGCTGTCATAGTTCCACAGCCTTAGGATGAAAAATAAGTTGTGCTGGCAGATCAATTATCCTGCTTAAAATATGATGTAAACAGATTTTCAATTCCAAAAATTAAAATAGTCAAAATGAATTTAACGCTGATACTTTAGTAATCATATTTGATTAGTAGACATTCCAGGATTAAAAAAAAAAGACCTTTAAGTTCTTGTTATAAACTGTAATCATCACTGCTTGATGAAACTATTGACAATCTCTTCCAATTCTGAATTCTGAGGTGCGAATAGGCCAGATTTCATTGTGCGGAAGTATCAGTCAAGACTCTTGTTTGAAATGCAGATTTTTGAACCCTATTCCCAAATCTGATCATTAGGTCTGAGGTGTATCCTAGAGATTCAGATGCAGCCTTGGGCCCTGGCTGGTGTGTCTCGGTTGGAGTGTTGTCCCCTAGACTGAAAGGTCATGGGTTGGATTCCCAGTTGGGCCACAAGGTAACCGATTGATGTTTTTCTCTTATATCAATGTTTCTCTCCCTCTCTGTCTCCTTCCCTTCCCATTTGTAAGCATGTCCTCTGGTGAGGATAAAAGAAAAGCAAAATTTTTTAAATGCAGGCTTGCAGGGTCATACTTTAGAAATATGTAAACACTGGTTTGGTAGATAGAGAGTATGTATTACTGACGTGTTTTTTAAATCTTCATATCAGATATGCTGATTTTTTCTCTTTCATAGCAGAAAGCTCAAATATTCAACACTAAAGTTTTATACCTGTCTTTAGCTTATTTCATTTTTGCGTGAGGGTGGAGTAAGGATCTCTAATTGTTTTACACTTTGCTCTATGAAGTCACCTGTCGTCCTTTAATATCTAAACATGCCTCAAATCAAGTCCCTGGGCTTGAGAGAGCCAGAAAAGTTAAAATGAAGTCTAGAGGAGGACTGTATTTATTTGCAAAAGTTGTAACTGTCAGAGTAATACAGCACCTGTGTATTAGGTGTTTTGTAATTTACATGTGTTACCGCATATAACCCTGAGAACAAATGCCATGTAAGGTTTTTTTATCCTTCTCATTTTACAGATAAGGAGTTGAGTCATGGAGATGAAGTAGTTTGCCCAGCATCACACAGTTAGTTAGTGCATACCAGTACCCTAACGCGGGCATGCTTACTGCAGAGCCTCAGGAGGTGAAAGGGTTTGGGAAGTCATCACAGATTTGAAAATAAAATATTGAAAAGAAGATGCATAGAAACTTACAGTTTTAAAATGACAGGACAGTGATCCTTCAAGAAGAGAAAACGTGTGTCTCTTTGGCAGTCTTACATATGGATTCTGGAATTATACTGCCTCAGTTCAGATTTCAACTCCACAAAACTTATTAGCAGTTTGACCTTAGGCAAGTTTATTAATTCCTGTAGACTTCTGTTTTCTCATCTGTAAAGTAAGGATAATAATACCTGTTTTGGTCGATAAAACAGGGTGGTACATTTAAAGAAATGAGAGTAACCCTTGACACATAGTACACACTCAATAAATGTTGGCTGCTGCTGTCGTCCTTCCTCAGTAGATAGATTAGTCTCATTGATTTTGGATGATTTATCTGAATAGTTGTGTCAAATGTTAAAGAGTATGTGGAATTAGAAAGGAAAAGACCATCAGGAAGACTGATTTCTCGCATCTCTCTCAAGGTGCCTGTAAAATTGGGGCCACAAAAATTTTGATTGTTTAGTGAATGGGATCTACCTTTAATTGAAATTCAGCCCTCCAGTTCTTATGTAAAGGACATAATACGTATATCATAGCAGAGAAGCAGCTCTGTGTTAAGTAACTGACAATAAACATTATTCTGAGAAAAGAGTAAGTTAGTTCTGATCTGCTTATAAGACTAAGGATTCTTGCCTTGGATGTAGGAGAATAGTGACAAACTACTGTTTTAAAAAATTAACCATATTTGGCTTTAATTAATCACTACTAAAATGGTATAAGTCAGATTATTCTCAAATTACATATTGCTTAGTATGTTTTGATTTGGGGAACTGGTTTAATAATTTTATGTAGAATACCTGTAAGGAACAGGCTTTGGCTATAGCCCCATATAGCTTATTAAATGTAAAGTTTATTTTTCTATGTCTTAAGTTTATACTAATGAACAAACAAATCATGATAGCAGTTAGTCTAATTTCATGTGTACACAACATTTTTTGATCCATTTAATTCCCTTATTTACTTAAAGCCCTTATATTTATTTTTTTTATGTTCAGTCTTAAATGACCTCTTTTGCTCACAGCTTAAAAATTCTCTATAATTAACTAATGTTGTGTCTACTAATAATTTAAAGGAGTCATCCTTTTTCAAAAAGAAGCCCAATCTAAAATTAGTCACCTACTATTTTTACCAAGAATGAACTACTGGTTTCTGTCAGCCTCCTACTCTTTATAGGTACAGCTTATATACAAAACTGACTTATCTTTTCATTATGAAGTATATATCTTTGCTTTTGTAAGCAAGTAATTTAAGTGAGAAGTGCTTGACATCTAGTTGCATAACTGTGAATTTCCTTTGCAACTCTGGTTAACAGCTACATAGTTTTCATTTATGTTTTTAGCTAAGCTCCACCTTGTCAACAGCCAGACATTAGCAATTTCTTCATCTCTTATTTTCTCCATCTTGGTTAGAGTGTATTATTCTTAACTCAGTTTTAATTACTACCCCGAAATTGTCTTCTTGTTCTTGACATTTCTGATGTCTTTATTAAATTTTTATAACTTTATTGACATTTATTTGAACTAATTGATGATTCTATTTTATATTTATAGGTTGCTGTTTTTCACTTTTTCCCCCCTTAAATTATGTCTAGCATGGTGGTTCAGTGTAGACTCTGAACCTGACTGCATGTATTTGAATCCTAACTCTGCTGTTTGCTAGCTTTGTTACCTTGGGCCAAATGTATTATCTCTCAGAACCCGAGTTTCCTCATTTGAGAAATTGGAAAATAGTACCTACATTAGATTTATGAAGTTTAAATTGCCTAGGTCAGGGCCTAGTGCATAGTAGATGCTCGATAAGTGGCAGCTGTTGCTGTTGCTGTTGTCACTGCCATCTGGTGACTGAGGCTAACTTGAAGTCGGCACAGCACCAGAGTCAGGAGGACCCAGCCCAGTCAGTGCTTTCTGATATTCTCCCCCAGTCACGTTACTTAGCATGCACACACACACACACCCCCATCCATTTGAAAAGCAGAATTGGAGTTTATTTTTCAGATTTCTTCCATCACTGTATGCAAGTAAAAATTTTTCTTAGTGAATAAAATTAAAACCTGATATAAAATAAATTCTTACTCTGCAGATGTCATTCTAAAACACTATTTAAAACTTGTCATTTGAGTGTCTTCCGTAAATCGATGAATATTTTTATTAAATTTGGGGGGGGTGACATTGATTAATACAATTATATAGGCTTCAGATATACAGTTCTGTAGTACATCATCTGTATATTGTATTGTGTGTTCACCACCCCAAATCAAGTCTCCTTCCATCACCATTTGTCTCCTCTTTACTGTCTTATCCCTACTCCACCCTCCCCTTTCCCGCTGGTAATCACCATACAGTTGTCTGTGTCTAATGAGTATTTTTTAACATGTACCTGAAGTGTTGTTATCTCACTATACATGTTAATATATCAGTATCATTATTCAGACTTGTAGTCAAAAAAATCTGAATTATAACACCATAAAACCATATCTAGAAATTGTTCCGTTCCATTGACCTCTAAATATGCAGTTCCATAATTTTATTGATGTATATAAAAATACTAGGGGATTGGGTTTTATTAGTAAAAGTAACAGATTTTTGAATGCATGGCACCTTCTCATTTTTGACCATATTAGTCCCTGGATGGAGTATACTGAAAACAGCATGTGATCTTTTCATACCCATGCATTACTGTACAAGGAAGCTAAGCGATGCTTATATTTCATCGGAAGAAACCCATCAGAAGATTGTGTTAATTCTTTAATTTTTCATGTATTTAGAAGGCTCTTTCTTGTATAATTGAGTCTTCCTGTAGAAACAGTTAAGAACACAATGAATTAAGATCTAGTAATGTGTACTGCTTTTTAAAAAGACTACTGTGAGAACAGTTTCATCTGATTTGTAATGTTTTTGAGAATGTGAGGTTAAATGTTATTGACTAATTTTATTACTAGGGGTAAAATTTATTGAATTTTTACCATGTTTTGGCATTTTACTGAGAACTTAACACAGTTATTTAAATCTCGTGCCTCTCTGAGGTGCCTTCCTCATTTAATAGATGGGGAAGCTAGAGGCCAATTAATATTAGTAACTCGCCCAGAGTCATTTAGCCACCAAGGGATGAAATTCAAACCCACTCTCAGTTCTTCAGAGTGCCTCTCATGTTACAGCCTTTGATGGTGTTCGAGTATCGAAGTAAAATAATTATGTGTATTTGTGTAGAGAGAGCCATTTTGATCAGTACTCTCAGTTGCTTAAATTTATTAGGATAGACAAGAATAAACATTTTTATAGTAGAAAATGTAAATAACTGTTGGTGAATCATGAGTGATATATTTGTTATGCCGTTTTCAGGTGTTAATATTCTTCATAGACTAGTTTATTTTGTTTATAAAGATGGGAAGGTGATAAGAGTAATGTGGTAAGATAGAACTAACAGGAAAAAAAAGATAGTGTGGACCTTTAGAGGTTTGTCTAGAGTTAAATAGAGAATGCACCGACGATATAACCAACTGTAAAGAACCAGTGCAGAAAGCAAATTATGTTTGACCAGAGCAGAGCAAACTGATATATAGTGTTGGATTATGAAAGAAAGATTATTGCTATTTGACCATTTATTCCATTCTTTTGATAGTTTTCTTTCATGTGAGATGATTATTGTAACATTTTGGATCAGGAAGAGACTGTATATATTATAGATAAGTTGGTCCCCACTCATCTCACTTCGTAGATAGGACACTGAGTGGCTGGAAGGTTCTTGTCCAAGGGCACAGAGCTCTTTAGTGCATAGCAGTACCTGTTGACTATCACTTTTGATTGCATGCTTGTGTTCTTTTCCCATTACTCTCCCTTAGCTAGGGTTCCAGACAACTGACTAACCTACCTGAAAACCAGATTGAATCAAATACATCTGTGTATACAACTGTGCTGGGTTTGCGTTCTTTTGACATTCTTCCATAGTGTTGTACATGTTTAACACGGTGGGGTGAGGTAGTAAATTGTTCAAGTGTTTGCTGGTTTATTTTGCTTAAGGGTTTTGCATTTATTTGATGTCTGAATTATTGGCAATAAGTATTTTCTTAGAAATTGAAATATTGGATTTATATATTTAAGTTTTACTTTTTCTGTTGCTAAAATAATGTAAACACTTGAAATCACATTTTTTTTTTTCTGTTCATTTTACAGTAGTATTATTGATTCCACAGAATACAGCCAGCCTCCAGGTTTCAGTGGCAGCTCTCAGGTAAATTATATAGTTAACAATATGTTTTAGTGGCACCATGACTATAATCATCTGACTTGTAAAACCAGAGATTGGTTTACTGTAATGTCCAGTCATAAAAACTGCTGTTTCGAATGCTGTGTTATTGGTTAGGACATGAGAAGCTCTGATGCACAATAAGCTATTTATTTGCTCATCAAAGATGAGTTAAAAATTTTTTAACATATTGGTAAAGGTAATATCAGATGTTGAGAAGAAGAAAATACTGTAAGAGGAAATTATGAACAGTCCAGGTATTGTTTCAGGGATAAGATGGTTATAATCTGTTGATGAATTACTCATCATTGTGCTTCTCTGCGGAAAGTAAACTACAGATTTGAGTAAAATAAACTCCAGCTTCACCTTTCTTCTAATTAATTGTATGATTATTTTGACTTTTACTCTCTTCATCTATGACTTGGGGGATGCTGGTATTTGTCAAATCTAATTCTAAGGGCAGACCTTTCTTTAAAAAAAGTTTCTATATTGAAATAATTTTAGACTTTGAGGAAAGTTATAAGAGTGATAAGAGAATTCCCTTAGATTCTTTATCCAGGTTGTCCAAATGTTAACATTCGATCACATTTGCTTTATCATTCTCATTCTACCTCTCTTTTATTACATGCACATATAATTTTTTATCTAGGTTTTTTTAATAGGTACAGACATAATCTTCCTTTGCCTCTAAATACTTCAGCGTGTATTTTCTTCAAATCGAGGATATTATATAATCACAATATAATTTTAAAATTCAAGAAATAAACATTGTTATTGTGCAGTTATCTAACACCTATATCTCACTCAGATTTTACAAATTGACCTAATATTATCCTTTATACTAAATGGAGAAAAAGAGGCATTTTTAAATACATGTTCATTTGTATATTCACTTTATGTGATAATGTAGTTATTTTTATCATAGCGAAAAGAAAATCTTTTCGATCATACAGTTTTTGTGTAATTATTATACTGCGATTAGCATTCCATTATGTATAGAAAAAGAGGTTTTTTTTTCCCTGAGTTATTTGTTTTGACTATATTTGGACTTTATAAAAATCATACCATAGTATGTAGTTTTCTGAGACTTGTGTTTTTAAAGATTTATTCTGATGTCTGTGGGTGTTGTTGATTCATCTTCATTATGTATAGTATTGCATTTTGTTACTCTTCCACAGTTTATCAGTTGTCCAATTTATATACACTTGATATATTTCTATGGTTTTTGTTTTTGCTATTAAGGGCATCTTTGTACATGTCTCCTGATGCACAGGTGCGAGAATTTCTTTATATTTTGTACCTATGAGAGGAAGTGAGGGTTATTTGGTATACACATTGATGTTTTTGTAGTTTGAAATAATATCAATTGTTTTCCAGTCTTTTTATATAAAACTGCCACCGCAGGTATATTATGAGTTCCAGTTTCTCCACATCCTTGTTAATAATTAGTACTGTCAAATTTCTAAACAGTTGCCATTTTCTCGGGTGATAAATAGAACTTTGTTGTAGTTTTATTTTGGATTTTTCTCTCACTATAAGGTCAGCATCTTTTCTGTGGCCATTCATGTTTTCTGTGACATAGAAAGTTTTTCATGCCTTTACCATTTTTTTATTAGTCTTCTTATTTACTTGTAGGAGTCTTTTAAAAATGTATTCAGGACACTAACAGTTTCCTTATGTGTTGCTTATGGGTTATGATCTTCAGTAGAAATTCTATGTCTGTATTCAGTTCTGAAAAAGTTTCACCATCACTTCTTTAAATGTTTCTTCTTTAGTTTGTTACTCTTTTTCTGAGCCTCTGAGTATTTAAATCTTATCGTTTGTTATGTCTCTTATCCTCTCTTTCAAATTTTCTACATTGTTGACTTTTATCTTTCATTCTAGGTAATTCCTTCAGGTTTATATTCCAGTTTGCAAATTCTCTTTTCAAAGGTCTCCAAATCTCAGTTCTAGTTCTTGTCCTTTTGTAGGTATTTGACCCTAAGTGGGTGTTGTTCTTTTCCTCTTTCCCCTGTCTGCACCCTGGATTTTGTTACTGTCACCTCTCTGAGTTCATCCTCCTGGTTAGTTGTTTATCTGTTATATCTTCGGAAATCATCTTACTGTGTTGCAATTCAAGCACTGCTTTAAAATATGGTTGTTACCTACCATCAGGCTTTAGCAGGAGTTCACTTTAGTGTTTTGTTCATAACAATGCCTTAATATTTCTTAATACCTTTGCAATTGTCACATAGTTATTGGTGACCTTTAGCATCTCTCAAGGTCTCATTATGTATCTTACCTCTGCACCTGTTTATATGCCTCAAGCATAATAGATAATAACCATTTATGTAAGAATTGTCTTATTTTTTCAATTAACATGGTGTAGGTAATATATAACCTTGACCCTTGAACAACAGTGGGGACCACACATTTTTGTATGTGATCTGGGTTACTGTGTTTTGCTGTAACACATTATACATGGCAAAATATGGTATATATTATTTTTACTATATTCTTACAAATAAAGTAGTAGAGAAAAGAAAAATGTTCTTAAGAAAATCATAAGGAAGAGAAAATACATTTACAGTATTTATTGAAAAAAATCTGAATATAAGTGGACCTTTGCAGCTCAGACTTGTATTGTATGTTTCAAATTATTTAGTGCATGGATGTTACTGCCCCTTAATCTCATATTTAATTTTAACTTAAATACATATTCTGTACAGCCAAGCACTGTTCTATTATTCATAGGGTACAAGGCTACAGTATAGAGATGATGGAAAAGTAGTGTTATTTTGATAATTGTTTTCTAACAATTTCTGTATGTTAAAATTCTTAAAATTCTAAATTTTAGAATGGCAGTTATAATGGAGTTTATCTTTATTTAATTTGGAGAATGAAGCTTCTCATCTTATTTTTATAAAATTAGCCTTAAGAGCCTGTTTTCACTTTAAATCAAACATTGGAAAATGTGTAGGAACTATGGGTTGTACCATTTGTAAGTGTTCTAATATGATGAACTTTTTGTTACTATGTGCAGAAAAAGAGTTATGTTTTTTCTGAGTTAAAAGTGTCTTTTCTTGTTAATCACCTTAGACAAAGAAACAGCCTTGGTATAACAGCACATTAGCTTCAAGACGAAAACGACTCACTGCTCATTTTGAAGACTTAGAGCAATGTTACTTTTCTACAAGGATGTCTCGTATCTCAGGTACACATTCAGGACTTCTTAAAATATCTCACATTTATATTTCAGGTCCATTTCTAGCTTCCTATGCTGAATTCATGGAAAGTACTATTTATAAAGCAAAAGTTTGTGTTTTTTACATATTCTACCAGAACATTGTAAAGATTCTTAGAGACCTTGAAGAACATTGCTTTAGAACATAGCTAGTTTTGTTCTCTTTCTGTGTTGAAATTTTTAGTCTTTATATAGTAAACTATATAAAGTTTTTAAAAAGTCAGCCATGAATATGTAACTAGCAAAAGTAAACTCCATTCAGTTGCTTCCTATTATTCAACATTTATTAAATTTGAAGCACTATCTTCTGTGCTAAGAATAAAAAGATGTAAGAATTGCTTTCTTGTTGTCAAGGAGTAGTATAAACTTAGTGGGAGAAAGCAACAGGTAAATAATTCTATGTGCTATTGTATGTTATATAAATATGCAAAGGATATTATGAGAATTGAGAATAGTATCTACCAAAGCTGGGAGTGAAAGAGTGAGGCCCAGTGGAAAATGGAAAATGCTAGACGGAACAATGTAGACATTTCTGAAAAGCTGTATTTAGTTAATGAATTAACTATTTAACTAAACGAATTACGAAATGTTAATACTAAACGAATTTAGTATTAACGAAAAAAGGTAAGCTGGAAACACGTTCAAAGTACAGGAAATAACTTATGTAAAGAATGGATGTGAGAGCATGTTTTATAGATTTTTCTTAGCTCTGTGATTTTTAGCTTTTCTTGGCATCTTTGCTCACCAATGAAGTTGGGACATTACTACCAATCCTATAGTTTTTTAAAAAAGTTTTCTAGGTGATGCATATGGTTTAAAGTTATTGTTATAAGTTGCATGCTCAGTCATTTGAAGTCATTAGTAGTATACCCGCTCAAAGTGAGGAGCACCAAGAAAAATAATGCCTGGTATTTTCTTAGTTCTTAAAAATTTCCCCTTGGTTTTCTCTTGAGTAGGCATGTCTGTATTAAATTTACATATTGCTTAGACCCTTTGGACAAATATGCTTCAGGATTAGTAGTGGAGAAAAAAAATATATTGAATTTACACAACATTTTGCCTATGAAGAATAGGAAGAAGCCAAGCATTGTTGATAAGTGTGTTTGAAGTTCACAATAAAAAATTAATAGACTGCCAGTCAAAATGGCAGCATAGGCAGACATGGCTTGCCTCTTTGCATAACCATATCAAAATTACACATAAAGTATAAACAACCATCGCTCAGAACCGTCAGAAATCAAGTTGAGTGGAAGTCTGACAAGTATGAATATTAAAGAAACCACATCCACCCAGACTAGTAGGAGGGGCACAGATGCAAAATGGACTGGTCCCTAACCCACGTGTGGTTAATAAAAATTAGGGAGGGAAATCTTGGGAGTGAGGAGTCCTATACCCACACCAGGCCCCCCAGCCCAGGATTCCAGTGCCAGGAAGATAAGTTCCCCACAGCTTCTGGCTGCAGAAACCATCAGGGGTTGAGTCAATAGAAGAAAATGCTGGAGCCCTAAGTTAGTTCCTCTTAAAGAACCCACACATGGACTCACCTGCTCAAACCCATTCCCTCTGAGCTCCGGCACCAGAGTAACAGCTTCAAAGGCACCAGTGGTACACAGGGAGAAACTGAAGTGACTGACATCAAGATGAACAGAGGCCATTGTCCCTTTTCTAAACCCTCCCCCCACATATTTAACACTGTTTGACACATCTCGGAGATCCCCAGATACACTGCCCCACCCAAAGTGCTTTTCCATATGAATGGTTGGTCTTGGCTCATGCTTCACAATTTCCTAAATTCTATCAAACAAGCAACAGCTAGCCTCAGAGGCCCCAAGCCTGGCATTAGCAGCAGCCAACCTAGATTTACAAATTGGCTTTGCCAGGGAATCTCCAAGCCCAGCACAAGTACCAGATATAAAACATCTCAGATTGTTTTATAGTTCAGGCAGGGTGGCCCAGGGCAAAACACAGGTGGGGTCCGACCTTGTCCTGTACCACCCAGGAAACCCCAGAGCCTGAGGCACCCAGTGGGCAGCTACAGACCATGTCAGAGCACTACCACCCTGCCCCTGCACAGTGATCCTCTGTGGAGGGTAAAGGGTGGTCACAGCTGGTCCTTGCCACTGACTGGCCTGGGTAAATCCCTCCCATAACCCACCAACAGTGATCAAGGCTCAACTAGAAGAGGAAGGTATACTCAGACCATACAAAGGGTGCACTGTGAGTAACCCACCTTGGTTAATGGGAGAGGCTATGCCACTAGACCCTGCAGGACACCTACTACAATAGGCTATACTACCAAGACACGGAGTCAAAGCAGCTCTACCTAATACATAGAAACAAACCCAGGGAGGCTGACAAAGTGAAGAGACAAAGAAATACCGTTCAAATGAAAGAACAGATCTAAACTCCAGAAAAAGAGCTTAACGAAATGGAGATAAGCAGTCTATCAGATGCAGAGCTCAAAGCATTAGTTATAAGGATGCTCAAGGAACTTAGTGAGGACCTCAATAGCACAAAACAGATCCAGTCAGAAACAAAGGATTCACTAATTGAAATAAAAAACTATTTATGGCGAAACAACAGTAAGTGGATAAAGCTGAGAATCAAAATCAATGATTTGGAACATAAGGAAACAAAAAACAACCAATCAGAACGAGAAGAAAAAAGAATCCAAAAAAAATGAGGATAGTATAAGGAGCCTCTGGGACAACTTGAAGAGGTTTAACATTCGCATCATAGGGTTGCCAAAAGGAGAAGAGAAGGAGCAAGAAATTGGAAATCAATTTGAAAAAATAATGAAAAACATCTTACTTTGGTGAAGGACATAGACATGTACATCCAGGAAACACAGAGTCCCAAACAAGATGGATGCAAAGAGGTCCACACCAAGACACATCATAATGAAAATGCCAGAGGTTAAAGATAAAGAGAGAATCTTAAAAGCAGCAAGAGAAAAGCAGTTAGTTCTGGACGTGGAGTTCCCATAAGACCGTCAGCCGATTTCTCAAAAGAAACTTTGCAGGCTAGAGAGAGTTGTCAAGAAATATTCAAAGTCATGAAAATCGGGGACCTATAGCCAAGATCGCTCTACCCAGCAAAGCCATCATTTAGAATCGAAGGGCAGATAAAGAGCTTTCCAAACAAGAAAAATCTAAAGGAGTTCATCATCACCAAACCACTAGTATATGAAATGTTAAAGGACATATGTAAGAAAAAGTAGAAGATTAAAACTATGAACAATAAAGTGGTAAAAAATACAAATATCTCAAGAATTGAATCTGAAAAACACTAATCAGGGAGAACAGAGAGAGAATCATGGATATGGAGAGCGTTTTTTGGTCGCCAGATGTAAGGGCAATGTTGGGAAATGGGTGAAGAGAATTTTAAGTACAAATAGGTAGATACAGGATAGCCCTGGGGATATGAAGTACAATATAGAAAACGGAATAGCCAAAGAACTGAAACGCATGACCCATGGGCATGAACAACGGTGTGGGCATTGCTTGAGGTGAGGGCGTGCTGAGTGGAAGAAGGGGCAAGGGGGGGCGGAATTCAAGACAACTATAATAGCATAATCAATAAAATATATATTTTTTTAAAACTATACTGATGGAGTGCTTTCATTTTCTTGCCTGAGAATTGAGTCCCTTATTAAGCCTCTGTAATTAGTCTGTAAGTGGAAACAGGAAACTATTAAATTGGAAGCGATGCGAGACTTATATTCTGATTGACAGAGGGTTCATGTAAGCCCTTTTAGATCATATGCCATATGTCAATATGATGTTGAAATGCAACCACAGGCAAATGGCAAACATTTAAAATAAGAGAGAGTGGGCACAGAGATTGGGGTAAACTATTCATTATTAATAATTTTTAAGTAACTCCCTGATCGGTGTGGCTCAGTTGGGCAGCATCTGCAAAGCCGAAGGTCGCCGTTTCTGTTCCAGGTCAGGGCACATGCCTGTGTTGCTGACCTAGGCCCTGGGGTGTATCAATGTTTCGCTCTCACCTCCATGTTTCTCTCCTCTTTCCCCCTTTCTTCCCCTCTTTCTAAAAATAAATAAAATCTTTTAAAGAATTATTTTTTTTAAGACATGCTATGGGATAGTAAAGGTAATCACAAGCAAATATAATTTATTTTGGGGATGTAGTTTTACAGGAAGGTAGAATGACAAGACCAGGAGGAAGATTTGGTTTTTATTTTTGTGGATATGGCTGTATCATACTGTATACATGTTGTCCTTAATTTTTAGGAATCTCAACTTTATCTTATCAAATGTGCACATTGACTACACTACATATTGCTGAATATGAAGTTTCTTCTAGGATACCTAAAAGTTTGATTGTTCTTCTGTATATTTTCAAATGAGAATCCACCCCACACCCCCCTTCCCTAATTTTTATTTTCAGCTATGAAAATGAAAGATGAAGGTTAGGAGATTAATGCTTTGGCTCTCAATTTTAATTGAAAGAGGAGGTAAATTATAAAGCATCAGAAGAGAGAAAAGACAACTAATTAGATACACTTTTAGAAACTAATTTGTAATTAGAACAGGAGAGGTGATATGCCAACATATATGAATGGATGTTGACCGTAAACCAACCACCCAAATATCAAGTCCTACCTTTTTATAACAAGATAAGTGAAATCTAATTTGTATACTTTCAGATACTGAAATAACTATTTTTAGTGCTTTCTTTATAACTTGTGTTGAAAGTAGATGTTAATGTAATTAGTGGCTGTGTGATGGCCAGAAAATCTTAGAAAAGGATTATGGTCTTCAGCAGAATATACATTGTTGAATGCTTGTGAATTTTATGTACTTTGGGGTTGATGTCAAAATATAAAAGAATAGATTATTAACATTAAAATATTTTTAAATGAAAATCTAAAGTAACTGCCTTTCCAGTAAGTATGTATTACATTACATGGCTCACGTTAATAGGGTTGTGTATGAAAAGAACAAATAACTGTTACATGCAAGCCACTTTGTGGTCATTGATTTTTCTGAGAACCATTTAACTGTTATACCCAAACCACTTTGTAGCACAGTTGATTTTTTTTTGTATTAACCCATGTTTTATTTATAATCTGTTGAATTTCCTGAGAATAATTTTTGAGCAGCAGGAGCTTTATCTCAATAGCATTATAATATTGCATGCTAATGTGTTCATTTTGCTGTTTTTAAAATAGAAACACTACAAATTGGACTTTTTAAATACAGGTTGTTAATGAATTTGCTTAGTGCTTAAATCTTTAGAGGATAAAATATCAGGGACAGAAGCATAGTTTCCTCAAGTAATTGTGTTTCATTGCAGAATGGGGCAAAAATAGGTTTACAGTTGTGAGTATGTGCAACACGGAGTTTATTTTGTATTATTTATTATTGTATTATTTTCTGTATGAACAACTGTAAACCTACCTTTGCCTACCCTGTATAATAAAGTTCTTTATGTCAACAATTATCTTCAAAATAATCTAATGTCTCCAGATAAAAGGAATACTTTTCTATGTATTATATAGTGTAGTAACTCTTGACTTAATGCTTCTTATATATATTTTAATTTCGTTATACCTATTACTATTTTCTGAAGACATTTAAGAAGGGAAATCATGAAAGTTACCTTGAAAAAGATGTGTGTGTGTGTCTGTGTACGAGCTTAGAGTAAGGAAGAAAGTATGAAAACACAGTATTGTAAGAGGCTTATTTCAGATTTCAATCTCTAGGAAAATACCTAAAATAATGGAGTGTTTTTACTTTTCATATTTTGGAAAGAAAAATAAAGTCCAAACTTCAAGTAGTTTGTAAAACAGTGATTTTTTTTTTTTAAATTCATGCCCTTACTATAGACCTTTTTCTAGATTGGAGAATAGATCAGCTGTATTCTCAGGGCCTTCATAAGTTGATTTACTGATTTAAATTCCACATAATTAGTTATGAATAGTATACTGAAACTCACTTTACTCAAAGTATTTGTATAGTCTTCTGTTGGATGGAATTATTGTTTTCCATATTCCACCCAGACATTTGAGTATGAGTTGAGTATACTCAAAACTGTAAACTCTGTTGTTTTTGAGAACTAATAATTAATAGAAAACATGGCAGTTTTCTGCTGTCTTCCTGTAATTGGATTTGAAACACTTCAAAGTATTATGTGCATAAATATTTCACTTTTTAAAAACTTAACCAGTTATTTTCATCTAAATTACGTTATTTTAAATTGTGTTTTGAGAGTAAATAAGCATGGGCATGAAGGTGTGTCCCTGGAACCGCGCTCATTCAAACTAACCCATGCGCTGTCCAGTGTCTGTGCTCCCTTCACCCTCTCTGTCTCCATTATTGGGTTTTTGTTTTATTATGAGTGAGTTCACTTTTCTTGATTAGCAGTACTGTTTTTGTCTTTACAAGAAATTATTTTTAAAAAGAGAATTTTTGATATATTTTCATTGGTGTTGAGCCAGCGTCTCTCAAAGAATCACTAAGAAATTTTTATTACTTTGGGAGATTAGCCAATTAATTTGAGCATGTAAACCTTTTAAAAATACTGTTTAAGAATTGTTGTTTTAAAAAATATGTATTTTATTTATTTATATTTAGACAGAGGGGAAGGAAAGGAGAATGAGAGGGAGAAAAACATCAATGTGTGTTTGCCTCTTGCATGCCCCTTACTGGGGACCTGGCCTGCAACCCAAGCATGTGCCCTGACTGGGAATCAAACCTGCAACCCTTTGGTTTGCTGTCCGGTGCTCAGTCCACTGAGCCACATCAGCTGGGGCAAGAATTGTTTTTATTTAGAAGAGTATTCTTAATCTGTGGGTTTTGCTCTTTGATGTTGCAGTCATTTATTTCACTTTGTTTTCTTCATATAGATGACAGTCGAACAGCCAGTCAGTTGGATGACTTTCAGGAATGCTTGTCCAAGTTTACTCGATATAATTCAGTACGACCTTTGGCTACCCTGTCATATGCTAGTGATCTGTATAATGGTTCCAGCATAGTCTCTAGGTAAGTACTGGGCAACACTCTTTACTATTTTCTTTTGCAGGTGTATCTAGAATTTAATGGAATTTGAGAAGCAGTTACGGTTAAGATCTGTGTTCTGAAGTCAGGTTGCCTGCCAATTTTTAGTTCTGTGGTCTTAGGCCAGTTTTGAGTCTCTTCCTTCAGTTTCTTTACCTCTAGAATGGAATGATTAATGGCATCCACCTCCTAGGGTCACAGCTGTGTTCTTGTAATGTCTTGGACTGGTTTGGCGACCAGTTATGCTCTCCTAATAAGTGCTTCTTCTTCTTAAGTTTTCTGGATGCATATGTAAATAACTGGTATTATTTCTTCTTTATATTTTGTCGAATTCTCTAGTGAAGAATTCTCAGCCTTGAATTTTCCCTGAGGGGAGATTTTTAAATACAAATTCAATTTTTAATATATGTAGGGCTACCCAGGTATCCATTTCTTCTTGATTGAGCATTCTTTTTAGTTTATCTTTCAGTGAATATGTTCATTTCACTTAGATTATTGAATTTATTGGCATATAAGTGTTTATAGTATTCCTTTATTATCCTTTTAATATTTTTAAATTCTGTAATGCTATTCCCTTTCTCATTCCTGGTATCAGAAATTTGTTTCCCATTCGCCCCACACCCCTCCACCCCTTTAGTAGTATGGCTTAGAAGTTTATCAGTTTTATTATCTTCTCAAAGAATCAGCTCTTAGTTTATTGATACTCTGTATTTTTCTGTTCTCTGTTTCATTGGTTTCTATTCTTAACTTTATTTCCTTTTTTCTTTCTTTGCTTTCTTTAGGTTTAATTTGCCCTTATCTTTTTAGTTTCTTAAGATTCAAACTGAGTTGAAATCTTTCTTCTCTCTTATAGATAAGTTGTATTATAAATTTTCCTCCAAACACAGCATTAGCTGCATCCCACAGATTTTGATGTATCTTTGTTTTCCTCCAAAAATTTTTTTGTTGTCATAAAATACACATCACACAAAATTTACTGTCTTAACAAGTTACTGTTAGTGGTATTAAAATACATTCCTGAGCCCTAGCAGGTGTGGCTGTGCGGATTGAGCACCGACCTGGGAACCAAAGGGTCGCCAGTTTAATTCCCAGTCTAGGGCACATGCCTGGGTTGCAGGCCAGGTCCCCAGTAGGGGGCACGTGAGAGGCAACCACACATTGATGTTTCCCTCTCTTTCTCCCTCCATTCCCCTCTCTTTAAAAATAAATAAATAAAATCTTTAAAAAAGAAAAAAAATACTTTCCTAATTTTGTGCTGCTGTCAACACCATCCATCACCTTAATACTCCTTCCATTTCCTCAATACTTGACTTATAAAACTGAAAATCAGGACCCATTTAAAAAATAACTCGTCAGTCTCCCCATCCACCAGTCCTGACAACCACCATTCTACTGTCTCTCTCTGATTTTGAATACTCTAAGTATCTCATATAAGCGTAATGAGGCAGTATTTTTAATAACATTTCTGAAAGAAAAATTTCCAATATTCAAAGTTTATTAGGCAGCACAGGTAAAGACTAGTAGCAGCAACAAAGGAAAATAGTACTCAAAGAATTGAAGGGGCTTGGAAACTTTGACAGACCAGTGATTTTTTGCTTTTCCTAGTTGCTCTTAAACACATCATTGGTAATAAATTTATTTTAAAGGCTTTACTTCCTCTCAAAATAGGTCATTTAACAAAAAATTTTGCTGGGGGTAAGGAGTGAGACATGTTAGAGGTGACAAATGATGTTGAATTTGGTGTGTTCTTTCATTATATTGTAGAAGAAACTGTTCTTACTGTAAAATATCAAGAAATATATCTTCTCTTGGTCATTTATTGCAGTGAGAATCTCCTGAGAGAAAAAACTGAACCAGAAATTGCTTTTAAATATTAAAATTTTTCTTCCTTTTCTTTGGGGTAACTGAATACTGTACTCATAAGTCCACAAGGCGGCAGCATTTGTTTACTTTAATAATATCTCAGTTAATTAGACAATAGATATGGAAATTAATGCTTGCAGTGAAGTTCATAGAGAGCTCATCTTACACACAGCAACAATGTCATTTTTGCACTTTTTCTTAAATTAGTTATTCAGTAGCCACCAGAAAGGAATGATTTTAAAGCATAGTTTAAACTTTGAATACTTAGTAGCAATGGGTTTCTTGAGTTCTTGGTTTGAATTTTACCTACCTAGAGTATGTATAATGTTATTATACACTCTATAGTTTAAAATTTTTAACATTCTTGCTTGTATTTTCTCAAATGTTTGAGATAGAATTGAATCAGACATTGTATTGTAGTGTTCATTGCTGCTATAGATCAGTCACTGCACTGTTGATATGGCGTTTGATTACTCTTTTTCAGACACCATTGTATTTTACATGGCACTGTAAGTATTTCACTAACTCACTTAATCTTTATATAAACCCATGGAGTAAAGCATTGCTGTTAATTTCATCCTACAGATAGGGAGTTGAGGTAAATAAAGAGAAATTGTCTCACTGGCCTAAGACCAGCACAGTGGCAGTGAGTGACAGGACAAAGATTTGAACTGAGGCGCTTGGACTCGGTCGTTCTGTTCTGTGAGTCCCTTCAAGGTCCATTGAAACCTTAGATAAGTTGCAGAAAGCACTTTACTTTTGAGGCACCCAAAAGAATAAAAGGAATGAATTCTTTTGAGTTTCTGATACCTTGTACCCGTTAAGTCTTGTCTAAATTGGCTTTAATAATGAACATTTTCAGGGGGTTTAATTTAATGTAGGTACTACATTATTTAGATGCCATTTTCTTGCTATACTTCGAAACTATTTAAAGTAAACTTTTTTTTGCAGTAGACAGTATAAGGAGTGTTTTCTTAATTCAATTCCAGTTTATAATGACAGGCAGTGCTGATCTAGATTTAGGGTGACTTTTAATACATTTTTCAGTACAGAATCCTGTGAGTTTTTAATTTGTATTTAAAAACAGACCTCCAGGTAATTATTGACTTGTTTTCTAAGGAATAGGTATGATTTTTAGGATTGCTAATGTACTTTTTCTGTCAGATATTTCTTCTTGTTGGGCCGTCTGGGGTTGAAGACAAATGTGAGGAATGGGAGTGCAGAGGAAAGGATTTCCTCTCAGAATTTTGCCTAGAACCAGTCTTTAGTCTTTTTTTTTTTTTTTTTTGACAGAGGGGAAGGGAGGGAGAAAGAGAAGGAGAGAAACCTCAGTGTGTGGTTGTCTCTCACATGCCCCTAACTGGGGACCTCGCCTGCGAGCCAGGCTTGTGCCTGACTGGGGAATCGAACTGGCGACGCATTGGTTCGCAGACCAATGCTCAATCCACTGAGCTACACCAGCCAGGGCTAGGACCAGTCTTTTAAAATAGTAATTTAAAAAACTACTCTGGACTTGTCACTTCGTCCAGGAAGGGGTCTTATCTGTCTCATTTCCTGCGGCATCCCCATGTCTGGCACATGGTAGGTGCTCAGTAGTAAATAGTTGTTGAATGAATGGAAAACGCTTGCTGCTTTGGGGGAGTCAGGAGCAGTAGGGCTCTAGCAGCTGTCCACCTTAATCTGCTGTTACACGTCTCCTTGCTGATATGTATTTCTTTCAAGAAAGTATCCCTAGGCTAAAAGAGACATTTGTAAATCATCAGTAACACATACCAGAAAAATAGATTGTTTACAACTTAACAAAGACTGTCAGAAAGTATTGAGATTCATACTTTTTTAACAATTTAAGATATAGGTTGAAGGTCAAACACAGTCAAGCTTAAGCATTGGAAGGTGTTCCATCTTCTACCCCTCCCATAGCCTCCACCCAAAATTTTCTGTTTCTCATCTCAGTTTCTCTTGTTTTTCCTCTTTATTTTCCTTTGCCCTTGCTAAGGCTGTTTTGTCAGTAGTACAGAATGAAACAACATATTTAAGTCATTTTACACTTACTGCCACAAAGAGAATCAGTTAGGTTAATATTTTAGATTTTAGTATATTAGTAAAGGTTTGTCATGGATCAGAACATAAAATAGGTGCCTACGACAAAGGTTTAGAATTAGAATGAGTTTCTCAACCTAATGACGCTCTTCAAATAATCAAAGTAGAAGAGGAATTAGAATGAACCTGTTTGTTATCCAAGAAATAAAAGAGTAGGACTAATGGCCAGAAACCACAATTTAACGTTAATATAAGGCAGATCCTTATAGTCAGCAGTGTACAGAAGTGGAATTGAAAGGGTGTCCTGTTCGGGGGACCTTGCTGTGTGCCCCGAGCTGCCAGGAGAGGCTCTGGCTGTCCTGGACCCTGAATTGGAAGAAGCAGGTTGGAAAGTCATCATCTTACTTGTTTTTATTAATCTTTCTTACACATTTATTTCATTGTTCAATACTAGGAGGTTTTTGGATCCTTATTTAGAAGTTTGGTGATGGTTTTGTGGCCAGAAATATGCTGTAGGAACTTAACTCTTGTTTCTATCAATTAGCCTGTGGTAAAATTGGTTTCATGATATGTTGTTCTGTTTAAAGTCACTGTTTCCAGGAACCCAGTGAACATTAAGTGAGGACTATTGTGTCTACTGGGTACAGCCTGGAGAATGGATTTGAGAGATGCAAGAGTAGAGGTGGGGCCATTCGCGTGTAGGTGGTATTGAACTTGTCCCGGCAGCACATGATGATGGCCTGTGGGCTAGGGCAAAATCAGCGGGGCTTGGGTGAGGAAGTAGTTAAGAAATGTTTAGGGATTGGGGTAGATAAAACTTGATCTTGTCCTTGAAGGACAGGAAGATACCTTCCAAGTGTGTCGCCTGAGTAGCTAAGAAGAAAAATTCAGGTGTCATTTATAGAGAAGAGGGGTACTGGAAGAAGAGCAGGTTTAAAGTCAATGAGGCACAGAGGAAATTACTAACCAGAGATTTTACGTAGGTCTCTGGATGTACAGAGAAGAGGTCTGTGATTTGGGGGATGTTTGCACTTGACAATTGACACCATGGTTGTAGATTCATAGAGCTCCAACATTTAAATGTCAGATAGATGAGGCTGGCTGAGAAGGTTCTTAGATGAGAATGAAAACTGGGAGAGTATATTGTCATGCAAACCAAGCAATACTCCAGTCGAATACATACCCTTCTCTGTGGGATATCCACTTTTTTTGCATTGCTTTGTGCCACACCGTGCTGGAGGTGTGCGTTAATCAGCTGTCCAGTGTGATCTGTTGCCTTGATGCTTAATCAGCTGACTGATGGCCCTTTTGACAAAGAATGTAGCCAGTTTCCCACATCTCAATCATGTTTTAAACTGTTTAAATACATCACTTTTTTAAAGCAGTTGATATATTTCAAGTATGAAAGAAAAAGGCAGTTTATTTCCGTGTTTAAAGTAAGTCTCCTCTTCTGGTCAAGATGGCAGCGTTGGCAGACATGGCTTGCCTCCTTGCACAACCAGATGAAAATTACAACTAAAATATAGAACAACCATCACTCAGAACCATCAGAAATTGAGTTGAATGGAAGTCTGATAACTACGGAATTAAAGAAACCACATCCATCCAGACTGGTAGGAGGGGTGAAGACACGGAGCAGGCTGGTCCCACATCCACATGTGGTGAATAAGAATTCAGAAGGGGGATATCTCAGGAGTGAGGAATCACAGCCCAGAGTTCCAGTACCAGGAAGATAAGTCTTGATAACTTCTGGCTACAAAAACCAGCAGGGATTGAGTTGGTGGAAGGAATTTCTGGAATCCCAAGCAGTTCCCCTTAAAGAACCCACACATGGACTTACGTTTATCCTCTGAGCTCCAGTACCAGAGTAGCAGCTGAAAAGGCACCAGTAGCACACAGGAAGGAACTGAAGTGCCTGGCATCAAGGCGAGAGCTGGAGGACCGTTTTCTCTCAGACAGAGTCCCTTGTCCCTTTCTGAGCCATCCCCCCACAGAGCCACAAAGCCGGTAGACCAGTGCCATATCCGAGATGCCATCAACCTGGATAACACTGTTTGCCCCACTCTGGATATCCCCTGAGACGGTCCCACTCAACGTACAGGCCCACCCAAACTGTTAACCATGACTTTTCCATATGAATGGCTGGTTTGGCTCATGCTCCACAACTTGCTAAATCCTATCAAAACAAGCAAGAGCTAGCCTGAGTCAGCCCCCAACCCCCATACCTCTTGCTAAGTGGCCCTAGGCCCAGCACGAGCAGCAGCCCACCTACATTCATAGCTTGGCTTCTCCTGGGAATCTCCAAGCCCAGCACAAGTAGCAGACATCTCAGACTGCTTAATAGCTTGTGCAGGGTGACCCCAGGCAGGTGGGGATGACCTTGCCCTGCACACCCAGTGGACAACTACAGACCATGTCAAAGCACCACCACCTTGCCCCTGCACAGCTGATCCTCTACGGAGGACATAGGTTGGTGGTCAGCAGTCAGAGCCGGTCCTTGCAGCTGACTGGCCTGCGTAAATCCCTCTTATTGACCTGCTAAAGGCAATCAAGGCTCAACACAAGAGGAGGATATACTCAGCCCACATGGGGGGCGCACCTTGAATACCCAGCTTGGGTGATAGGGGAGGCAATGCCACTGGGCCCTGCAGGACATCCGCTATGTTAGGCCACACTACCAACACACAGAGTCAAAGCAACTCTACCTAATACATAGAAACAAACACAAGGAGGCTGCCAAAATGAGGAGACAGACAAGGCTGAAATGGAAGAACAGATCAAAACCCCAGAAAAAGAGCTTAACGAAATGCAGATAAGCTATCTATCAGATGCAGAGCTCAAAGCATTAGTTATAAGGATGCTCAAGGAACTTAGTGCCTCAACAGCATAAAACAGATCCAGTCAGAAACAAAGGATTCACTAATTGAAGTAAAGAACTATTTACAAGGAGATAACAGTTGAGTGGATAAAGCTAAGAATCAAAATCAATGATTTTGAACATAAGGAAACAAAAAACAACCAATCAGAACAACAAGAAGAAAAAAGAATCCAAAAAAAAAATGAGAATAGTATAAGCAGCCTCTGGGACAACTTTAAGCATTCCAACATTCTCATCATAGGGTTGCCAGAAGAAGAGAAGGAGCAAGAAATTGGAAATCAATTTGAAAAAATAATGAAAGAAAACATCTTAATTTGGTGAAGGAAATAGACATGCACGTCCAGGAAGCACAGAGTCCCAAACAAGATGGATGCAAAGAGGCCCACGCCAAGACACATCATAATGAAAATGCCAGAGGTTAAAGATAAAGAGAGAATCTTAAAAACAGCAAGAGAAAAGCAGTTAGTTCTGGACGTGGAGTTCCCATAAGACCATCAGCCGATTTCTCAAAAGAAACTTTGTAGGCTAGAGAGAGTTGTCAAGAAATATTCAAAGTCATGAAAATCGGGGACCTACAGCCAAGATCGCTCTACCCAGCAAAGCCATCATTTAGAATCAAAGGGCAGATAAAGAGCTTCCCAAACAAGAAAAATCTAAAGGAGTTCATCATCACCAAACCACTAGTATATGAAATGTTAAAGGGACTTATGTAAGAAAAAGAAGAAAATTATGAACAATAAAATGGCAAAAAATACATACCTTCAACAATAACTCTAAAATACAAAGCCCTGGCTGGTGTGGCTCTGTGAACCAAAGGGTTGCTGGTTCAATTTCCCAGTCAGGGCACATATCTGGGTTGCGGGCCATGTCCCCAGTAGGGGATGTGCTAGAGGCAGCCACACACTGATGTCTCCCTCCCCTCTTTCTCCCTCCCCCCTCTCTAAAAAATAAATAATATATTTTAAAAAAACGAACGGAGAATCATGGATATGGACAGCATTTTTATGGTTGCTTGATGGGAGGGGGCTGTGGGGTATTGGGTGAAGAGGTGGGGAGATTGAGAAGCACAAATAGGTAGTTACAGGATAGCCATGGGGACATATGGTATGGTATAGGAAATGGAGCAGCCAAAGAACTTAGGCACATGACCCATGGACAGGAACAGTGATGGGGGGATTGGCTGAGGGGCAAAGAGGTAAGATTGAGACAACTGTAACAACAAAATCAATTAAAAAAATTAAAAAATAAAGTCTCCATTAATAGTATTTTTCAAGGAAAATATGTTTCTGTATTATGAAATTAAAATTCTATGGAACTGAATTTATCATTGTAATAAACTTTCATAAACCACTTGTTTTAAGAATTACTGGTGGTAGGGGTTAGAATTGCATTTTATATAACAAGACTTTTTTATTGTTGGCACTATTACAGATGTCCCCCATTTTCCTCCTTTTGCCCCCAGCCACCCAACAAGCAAAACTTCTGACAATTCTCTTGAATTTAACTGCACAAGCAGATATGTTTTTAGTTAATTTGTTTAGCTTTTATTTTGTTTCTGTTTCAGCCAAGCTGGTCACTGTTTATTATTTTTGTTTACATTTCATAATTAAAGCAGCTGAAATATTGTGTTGTGAAACAAGAAATCATCTGTTTTGGATAAGATCTGAAAAGCTTTCTAAAACTATTTTTCACTTGAGTTATTTCATGATCTGTTCTAGAGCCTAATTATGTTTATGTTTGGGAACAGATCTGATTAAATCTGTCCAAGATTGAGAACAAATGACTCATTGTTTGAAAGTCCTTAAATCCCAAGTCTCAGTTATGTGGAAGTACTTGTATATTTTTAAAAAGCAACTGTTTGTCTTTTTTCCCTTTTATCAAAATTTACTAGAAATAATATTATTCTTTATACTTTTTGGTCAGTATTTCTATTAAAATCTTACTGTTTCAACCTTTAAAGAGCCTCAGTATTCTGGGATATTACAAAAGAATACTGTACAGGTCCTTCATAGCCCAATATATTAAGAGTGAAACATAACCAGAATATAAGAAAATAACAGCAGTGAAGTCAAAACAAAAAGTTAATTTTTTAGTATGAGAGTAAAGAATGAGCTAATGTAGCTGAATAATAACCTTTGTTGAGAAAAGAGTGTTGTTTTGTGTAATGGGGTAGCAACAGAAGAAAGAATAGACTTGCATCATTAAATCAGTCCTTTTGACAGGTAGCATTTTTATTTAATGTCAGTTTCCTTCCTGCAGTATCTTTGGACTATTGCTTTGATAAGTTAGTGTTTAAACTTGAATATTAAGAACTTTAGTTTGGAAAGGGCATGTTCACTTTTACTAATACAACATTGGAATGCTGTTGATTGATTAGCCATGGATGTTTGTAGGAAAAGAATTTAGGGATAATATCACTGGTTCTCCTATGAAGATCCTGAGTTAAGAATAGGATTTCCAGTAACTCTGCCCTTTCCCAGACACAGTAACGTTTTTTCCTTCAGCGACATGAAGTTGTGGATCTAGAATGAGTCGGGATAGCTGAATAGTTGGCATCACTTTAGTTATGCTGCGTTGGAGTCCGTAGGACGTTGCTGAGATAGCAGTTCAGTTAAGGATATTGTACAGATAAATCTACTGCGTTGCTACACAGCCATATTTTATTGGAGGGAACATTTGCTGAATTGTGCTATAATCAATGATATTTAATGAAATTCCTTTAAAATTTTGAAAGGATTTTAAGGATTTAAAACTGTAATAAAAAGTGAGCACCTCAACATGTGTTTTTATGGGAAATATTTTTAATATGTACTTACTTTCCTTATTCATCATCGGTTCCACAAAGCTTCTTACTAAATTATTAACTAACCATTAACTGTTCTGTGAAAGAATATCACAGGGAGATCCATAAAGAAAAGCATGTCATGTAGGTATTTGTATGCATTTATGATACTTGATACTTGCAGAGAGCTACTAGCGTATCTTGTCAGCTGCTTACAAGCTGGCTAACTTTGGGCGAATTACTTCACCTCTAATCCTCAGTTTTCTCGTGTGTAAAAGGTGGACAAAAATAATACCTATCTCATAGGGTTATTATGAGAATTAAATGAGTTAATACATGCAATGGTTACAGTTAGTGAGTAGTCAGTGAATCTTAGCTATTATTATGTAATTAAGTATAAATCAGTGATGATTCTTATATATATTCTCTAGCCTCATGGCTAAGCTGAACTCTGACAAATAATGTGTGTGATGATTCATTTTATTCTTAATTCCTTTAGGTCACTTAGGTTTCTTGCTGGTTATATAACAACTTTGTTGAGGATACAAGTTAAATTCTGTGAAGGTGAATAAAGTGTTGTGCTTTGCTTTGAAGTAGCTTATTTAAGAACTTGTATAAAAAGTCAGAGAGGGGTGCATTCCTAAGGAACTAAAAAAAGGGAGATTTTTAGTTTTTCCCGTTTGTGGTATAAAGAACCTGTTTTGGGGGTTCATAAGTCAGAGACCATATTTGGGCGATTAGGAATAGAATTGAGGAAACATAATGATAAGGATTCCATTTTATAGCTGTTTTATCCCTTTGTCACCACCCCTCCCTTAACTGCTTCAATAATTCCTCTTGTATACCAGTTTATTAATTAAAATGATATTAAATACTGTGAAATTCTGTCATCCCCACAAAATAGTAAGTAGGGGAATATAGCTAGAATTTATGAAAAGATTAATTGGTAATTCTCTTTCCATTTATTTTTAATATTGCAACCATTAAATCTTTCCTATATGGTTACTAAAACTGAAATGAAAAACATGTCAAGTTTCTAGGGACAAAAGAACCAAGTAAAAGCAGAATGTGTAGCTATGCACATTTTACCACCACTTAAAGTTTGATATGTCTTGATTGTGACTTAATCTGGACATAGGGCTTAGTACAATGCAATTTGAGGGCCTTTCAAGTAAATCTCTTATCCTTGCAAACAGAATCACTTTAGTAGCAGAAAAAAACAAATTCTGAAAATTTGTTATTGTATACGTCACAAGGATAGATAAATAGTCTTACTGACCAAGTATATACTTTTTTCCTTAGTATTGAATTTGACCGGGATTGTGACTATTTTGCAATTGCTGGGGTTACAAAGAAGATTAAAGTGTATGAATATGGCACAGTCATTCAGGATGCGGTGGATATTCATTACCCTGAAAATGAAATGACCTGCAATTCCAAAATCAGGTACGTAATGTTATTTTCTTGGCACAATGCAGTGTGTGTGCAATGGTTGGTACCTATAATTAATGTATTTTGCCATGTATAATGCACACCCATATTTTTGGCCCAAACTTTCAGGGAAAAAAAATCTTTTAATTTTTAAATTCAATTATTTATTTATTTATTTATATGTAGGTACTTGTTTTTTGTATTATCATATTCCAGGGTATCATTTTGCGTGCAGATATTGTTATTGCGTTCTCGAGTTTCACTTTTAACACATAAGCATAAATATAATAGTTAGAAACATTTATATAGATACAGAATTAGTACTACCCATGTATCATGTGCATCTTTATTTTTCCCTCAAAAACTTAGGCAAAAAAGTATGTGTTATACACAACAAAATACGGTAGTATGAGTTTGTTATTTTACTTTTCTGTGAGTCTCCATGCTTCCTCATGGTGAACACTGTAATTGCTTACAGAGGACACATCAGAATATCTTCTTTATAGATATTGGTTGCTTTTCCCCTGTGGTTATCATTTTTCAGTTTGTCAAATGAAAGCTATTTTCCTTTCACAAAATCAAGTAAAAGATCTCTGTTGTAGATGGCCTTTCGTGAGGTACTGAAAAAAAGGATTAGTATAGCCTATGAATAGTGTCTGCAAGTCAGGAATTTTTTGACATGAACGTCTCTAAATATTATAATCATTTACAGTTTTAGGAAGTCTCTTTACAAGAATATTCTGTTTCTTTTCATTGAGGGCATAATATTTAAGTTTTGTGTTCTACGGGTTAGAGTTCACAGTGAGTACAGTAAAATACTACATTTTTAACAGTATTCAAACGTGGGATACTACTTAACATCCAAGAATAGTACTGGGTGCTATTTTTGATTTGCAACCCAAAAATCTGAGGAATCCTGCAATGTGCATTTTTAAAATAAGCTTCCTATGCTGGTTTCATGGACACTGGCTTAAAATGGAATGATGTGAAGAAATCATGTAATAATAAATTACCTAGAACTTTGAAAATTTCCTAGTCATCCTTGCACCTTTTTTAATCTGCGTGAATGACACATATAATATGTATGTGTGTTTAATAATGTTAGTAATATATCAAGTATTACAGTCGTTATATAATTTATTTGTTTAGCTTTCCTTTTTTGTTTTCTAATTCATTCACGAAAGTGGTAGACTCATAATTTGTGAGCCTGCTCATTTATCAGTGGCGCTTACCATTGAGATCCCATTATAGTTTTTGTCCTAAGTGGGAAGAATGTGACATGTATTAAGACATAACTTTATTAAACTCTTCCGATGTGGCAAGCATTGTCCCAAGCAGACCTATGAGGTAGTTACCTTCGTTGCCCTCTTTTATACACAAGGAAGGTGAAACACAGAAGCTGATGAACTTGCTTCAGATTACACAGATAGTCTCTGGGGAAGCCACCTTCAGACAGAGGTAGTTTGGTCCTAGAGCATGTGCTCTTAACTGCTTACTTCATGCTCCTCATTTATGAATTGGAGGCTGTAAGAGTAATGTCCATTTAATAAGATTGTGCTTTAAATAAAGCTACATAATGCACTCAGCACAATATGTGACCCATATCAAGAATTCATAGTAAATGTTCCTGTACTGAAATGTGGATTAGAAAATTACCCTTTCTGTCTTGACACATGTGAAAATATGGCAGTAGTTTAAGTATCTTGGAGTAAATGGAAGATGCTTCGCAAGGCCAGAAGCTACGGGCTCAGCGCCGAAGGGACCAGTATGTGAGCATGCCTTAGCCAGCCTGGGGCGCGGCGACAGCGAGCAGGAAGTCAAAACCCGAAGCCACAGCTAGTCAGGGGCAGATCTGGAATTTGAGTTCAAGTCTATCTAAATCCAGTTTAGCTCTTAACTGTTCCATGTAATTTCACCCAGAAATTCAAGTAAATACATTTAAACATGCAAATTAATTCTTCCAATCTCTGAAATTCAGCATGAATGCAACTGGTAGAGAGCAAAAGATTTTATTATGTTTGTATGCTGGAAGTCATCTAGGTTAATTGCATTCCAAGTGGCTTCCTTAATGTACTATATGCTTTACTGTATACATGATTCCCATCTGTGTCTCAGCACAAACATACATTTCTAGACGTTGCATTCTCAATTTTGGAGCACTTAAGAATAGCAGAATGCATAAATGTTAAAAGTTTAATTCTCGCTGTTAAATGCTTTTAATTGGAATTTCAGTCATAAGATTCTGTTTGTTAAGATTTTTTTGGATGTAAAGTGAAACAATTTAAAGTAGTTTATTGGCTTTTATGGTTTGGCACAACTGGATTCAGGGGCCTAAATAGTCTGATTCAGTCTCTCTCATTCTGCCCTGGCACACTTCATGCCCGCTTGGCCTCTGTTATCTTCACCCATAGGCGTGCTTTCTTCTAGTATCAGAGACAGCCAGTGACAGCTTTAGGCTCTTGTCCATCTTCCAGCCAGTGACCAGAGTGAAACGTGGTGCTACCGGTTATTGCCTGGTTGTTTCAATAGAAAAACCTGGGAATTATTCAGTGTGTTTCTTTCTAGAACATTTCAGAAGGATTCTAATCTTTCTAGACACATCAAAATCCTTTGTGTCTGTCCATCGTTATTTATTTTTCTGTAAAGAAGGCTTAAATATATGTATTTCTTTCAGCTGTATCAGTTGGAGTAGTTACCATAAGAACCTGTTAGCAAGCAGTGATTATGAAGGCACCGTCATCCTATGGGATGGATTCACAGGACAGAGGTCAAAGGTCTATCAGGTAAATAAGGATACTAGTTATTTCTTTTAAGAATCACAGTTTTACCTATCAATTGTAAAGCTTCGTATGCTTTCTAATTAAAATTTTAAAGTCACTCTTTAGCATTTTTTATACCTATGTAAAATTAAATAATGCTTTCTGAAACATCTTCCCAGACTTTTGCATTTGCAGAATGTATCCAATTTTAGTAAATGTATCTAACATATAAAATACTTTGGAGCTACTTTGCATCTCTTGCTTTCATAGTCTGTTCTCTCTCCCTCCCACCATAGCAATAAATTGGTATCAAGTGGTTTTTGTTTTGTTTTGGTTTGTTTTTTTGCTTTATTTATTTTGATCTATATTCTGTCTGAGACTGCTTTGTTTTCCTTCTACATCCAGGAGCATGAGAAGAGGTGTTGGAGCGTTGACTTTAATTTGATGGATCCTAAACTCTTGGCTTCAGGTTCTGATGATGCAAAAGGTACTATTTGAATCACCTCTTCTTCCCACCATGTTCAGAGACGCAGATACTTACTGAAACTTAAGAGTAACCCCTTGTGCTTACTGATTCAAAAAATAACCGAAACCCAAATATCTCTGTCTCTTTTGGAATGAAAGAAACATGAATAATACTATATCTTCAGTATAATCTCTACTGGATTCATACCAAATGGTAACATTTTTATAACCAATTTCTTTATTTATACACACACTGACACACACACACACACACCATTGAACGAACTTTTTTTTCTGAAACATTTAGACATCTTCGCATTTTGAATTATATTAAATTTCCAGTCTGTACTAAAATCTTTGACTAAAGTTAATCCTATTTCAAGGCAAAAATTTTACCTCTTTTCCTGCCAACTCAACTGACCTTTCTCTTATATTTTGTCTTGTATATTTATATTTACTCTTCATTCTTTTCATTATCCTTACTGTCCTGTTTGGCCTGGTTCTTCTCACCATAGGATTTATAAAGTCCTGTTAACAGTTATTTTACCTTAAAGTTAGTAGCCTTAATTTTTTTGTTTTTTCCCTTCTTTTTTACATGTAACTGCCAGAAATGCTAGTTGTTGGAACCATTTTTACTTTTTTTAAACTTCTATTTACAAATTATTGTATTAATGTCCTAAAGAGATTATAAAACGTTACTATGCCTCCATCTCTAATATTGTTTTTCAACCTCAAATGCACGTTAGAATCACCCAGAGAGCTTTCAAAAAACACCTGGACCTGGACCTGCCTCATCTGGGTGTTGTCCTGTTGGGACATTAGGACCAGTCAAAAGATGGATGGGAAGTTTTTTGTTGTTGTTATTTTTAATGTTTGTTATTAATTCTATTATGCAACCAGGATTGTGACCTGTATCCTGAAAATATATTTTGCATGTGTATTCTAGTGTCCGCTAAGACACTTTTGCTTAAAAATGACATGATGGCTGCTCTAGTACCTTACAGGACAACAGCTCACGTTTTTACTTGTGCTTTCAGATCTGACCTGCTCTGATTAGTCAACTTTTCACTCCCTAGTCATTACACCTTTCAGTGTAGATCACTGGAATGAACTTAGTTACGGGCTTTAGTTATGGAATGAGGTTACCTCTTATTTTACACTGAATATCTGTGTTGTTTTCTGACCTTGAAATTAGGCTCCCTTGGTTTCAATTCACTGTTCTATTGCTCAGTTGTTCCATTTAAACATTTTTGGTTCTAGTAAACCAAAATGGTTTAGATTAGCACAAAACACAGCTATAGCAATAAGCAAACTTTCCAGGTTACAGAAGTACTTGCTAATGTAGTGTTTATTCTTTTTGTTTGTTTTATTGTCCTTTTTTCTTAGTGAAGCTGTGGTCTACCAACCTAGACAACTCAGTGGCAAGCATCGAGGCGAAGGCAAATGTGTGCTGTGTTAAATTCAGCCCCTCCTCTAGGTACCATTTGGCTTTCGGCTGTGCAGGTAAAAAACACAAGCAGATGTGTTGTCTTTTGGTGTTGGCTGAGTCTAATATAAAGGGGCTTTTTAAAAACAAATAACTTTGTAGGTTTGCATTGTGTTTTCAGTGTTAGACTCTAAATTAGAACTGTGCAGTATGCCACCATTATTCATTTGTTGCTGTGCCTTCGTTTCAGTATTTTGTCACCAAAATTCAATACATAGAGATGGGTTTGTTGGTCATTTTTGTCATTGTCCCTCTAAGTCTTAAAATGTGTGAATTAATGCTTATTCACAAGCTTAGGTCATAATGATGTTTAAACCATTAAGACAGGAATCTTTCTTTTTTATTAAAGGAAACAAATTAATTACTTCAGTTATTTATTGAGTGCCTGTGATGCTGCACAAATTACCCATCTAGGGATAGTGAATAAAACACTTAAAGTCTTGTGTCATGGAGTGCTTGCTAACATAGTAAGTACTCATAAAATATTTACTGTTAATAGTAATAACAAAGATCCCTCATTGGTGTGGCCCAGTGGATTCAGTGCCAGTCTGCAAACTGAAAGGTCGAAGGTTTGATTCCCAGTCAGGGCACGTGCCTGGGTTGTGGGCCAGATCTCCAGTTGGGGGCATGCGAGAGTCAACTAACTGATCAGTGTATCTCTCGCACATTGATGTGTCTCTCCCTCTTTCTCCTTCCCTTCCCCTGTCTCTAAGTAAAATTATTAAAAATAATAATAGCAAAGAAATTTTTGCTAAAGTATTTTTTTAAACTAGGGTGATAGAATGTCTGGGTTTGCCTGGAGCAGTCCAACTTTATACTTGTACCGTCGTAATTACTATTATTATTAGTGCCTTCTTTCATTGTCAAGTGTTATGGGGTTGGCAGAGCAATCGTAGGGGTCCCTCTTAGTTACTTTGTCTTCTGTATCTGTTTTCTTCTCTTGACTATTTACTAAAAGAATAAACACTTGTAGTTTAACTTCTCTATTGTGAAATCTATTTGGGTTTTTTTTAATTGATAACCTCAGTTTTGTTTTTTTAAAGATAAGTTAGCACCGTATCATGAGCATATCATCTTTTAAAAGGGAAAAGCACAGTTTAAATCTTAATTTGTCATTACACCTTATTTATTGTATGTGGATACTGACATAATTTCATAGTTAAATTCAAGGAGGGTATGGACTAACATGTACATGTGGGTAGAATTCTTTTTTTTTTTAGTATATAGAATTTATTTTTCATGATTAAATGCTATTCTTTTCCATTTGAACCTGTTTCTCCCTTATTTAAATTTCTGTTTTGTCACCAACTAGAAATGTGACCTTGGGTAAGTTGATTAACTTCTCTCCCAAAATTCCTTATCCTTAAAATAGAATATCTATTTTAAGCCATTCGAGACACTAATGAGGATTATGAAGGAAAGATACTATGTGTAAAGCTTTAATAATATAGTAGTCAATAATTGTTTATTTTTGTTATTAATATTTCATTTAATTAAAAATAGTTGAGTTTTAATGTTCTATTTCATAAATATACTACCCATTGGCCATCACTTAAAGAATAGAACTTATTATCAATATTCAGTATATACAAATGCCAGATATGAGCATCTTCAAAATTTCTTTTCCCTGCTAAAGGGAAACCTACTTTAAAAATACTTCAGCTATCTGGCAGGCAGTTTTGTCCCCACTGTTTTAACTTTTCATATATTTCAGTTAATTTTTGCATTTACTGTTCCATGTAAGCTTTGTTTTCCCCCCCAGCATTGTTAAGGTAGTATATCTTCCCACACATTTTTATGAGGTATTTTTCTGTTTGTTTGGATTATTTTCTACCTTGCTTTGAAGGGGACTGAGGCATCATTGTCCTATGTACAGTGTTTCTTGTAATCTTATATCTTCTTCAGTCAGTGCCTCTGTTTTTCATATTACATGGCTAGATATGTTCTGGAAAGACTTCATAGACTGAGTTGGAAGGTGCTTCTTCCTTTGTTTACTTTGTGAGTTTGTGAAGGATAGGTATTATTTCACTTTGATAGCCTGTATCAGTAAAACCACCTGGACTTGGACTTTTTTTAGTGGGAAGATCTTAAGTTTCAAATTCAATTTCTATACTTCCTATATTTATATCTTTTTGAAGTTCGTTTTGATAGTTACTGACTTTCTAGGAATTTGTTAATTACTTCAATTTGTTGACATAAAGTTGTTTATAACATTCTCTTGTAATCCTTTTAATTTCCATAATGTCAGTTAATAATGCTCCTTCTTTTATCTGTGACTGGTCATTTTTGTCTTCTCTCTTTTTTCTTGGTCAGTCTAGCTAAATATCTAGTCAGTTTCTGTAAGGTGTACTTGTGTGTGTGTAGGGGCTTACGTGGATTGGAGGTGCTTCAGGCCCCGAACACCACCTGTGTTCTTACCCAAACTTACTTGTTGGCAGGGTTGGAGGTCTGTAGGCTGAGCCTCCTGGAATGACTCCTAGCTCACCATGAGGACAGATAGACTAAGAGAACTGTTCTTTCTCTTAGAACTGTTGAGGTCAAGAACATGATGCCATTGCTGTAATCAAGGACTCAGAAATCTTTCACTGTAACTGCCAGAGAGATAGAGATTGGGCACTAGATCACTACAATGGAGAATCTCCACATCTCTGCAATGTTGCTTGCAATGGAAATATCCAAGCAGAATGGCCACAGAATCTCTGCCTTTCAAATCTTACATAAGTGCATTCCATTGGTGGAATCTAACTCACATCCAGAAGCATAACTGCAGGGATCTGGCAATACAGTTTTGAACTTTCCATCTTTCGCAAGCTGTCACTAGTATAAGGCGGTGAGCATGGACACCGAGTGCCGTTGACCCCAGCCAGCCCAGTGAGGTTTGATATGAGTTAAAGACTTATTTTTGGCATTGAAATAGGGGTTAATGTCAGAGCAGGCATTAGGAAACCAGTAGTCCTTACTTTCTTCACTGCTTTTAATTGTGCCTCGCACTGACTAAAACATGCTTTTGATTATAAAACCAAAAACTGAAAACCGTTACTACTAGAAAACAAAGACTGTTGTTGAATCATCTTTGTTTAGAACTGAAACATTTCTTAAAATGTAGACTATTACCTAAATGTTTATTTTAAACTATAAAACATCACTCTCTCTAACTGTACTGTTTATTTTACCACTGAGAGCAGTACAAAGTCATAATCACGAGGCTTCTTATTAAATACCATTTGTAATTATGAATTTGACATTGGGAATGGGCTGTACATTGTGAAACATTGCTTTTGGAGTTATGAGAAATAGATCACCAGCGTATGAGCTATGCACCAATTACATTTTGACTTCCTGCTGCAAGGACACCGGGTCCTGCCTGGACAGTCATGCGTCATACAGATTCTCAGCTTCCCTGCTTATCAGTATCTTCATTTACATCTTATACTTCTGTTTCGTACAGTGAATTTATTTCTCTTGGTACTTTCACTTTATTATATGGCTCTCTTCACTTTTTATCATAAAATGATGTTTAGCTGATCTTTTTTGGTTTTACATTATTTTTTACTGGAACTTATACCTTGAAGAGTTTCTCAAGGGAGACTAAAAACTCACAAACATTTCTGTTAAAATACCAAATCCTAAGTTATGGTTCCCTTGAAAATAATAGTTTAGGAGTTTTAAACTTTAAAAGTTTTTAAACCTTCTTGTGATTAATATTGAGAGAAAGGCTTTAAATTTTATTTTAAACCATTTAAAAATCTATTCCTAAGTCCTGAGATTATCCAAAACGTGCTTTTACCAAAAGAGAGTATAACACTTTTAACATAAGGGTAAAGGTGTTTATTAATTATCTGTTATTTAACAAGAACATATACTTATTGTGTAGAAAAAGATATAGAAAAATCATCTTTTCTCCAGTTTATCTTCTTTAAAGCTAGTTTGGGAAAGCATCGTAAGACTAAAGTAAATAGAACTCCTAGCAATTGCGATTTTAATAAAATATTAGAGTTGCTTGCATGCTGATTTGAACCATCTTGTAACTTTTTAAATCGTAATTAGTATAGCAGATAGGAAATATAGGTACCCTTAAAGTGTTCTCTATAAAATAATAATAGTTCTTCCCCCCAGGAATCAGTGATAGAGATCAAAGGTAAAAGTAGTATTACTCTGATTGAGGAGTGACATTTATGCTAATACATACTCACTGGGAAGAAATAATGTTCCTAGAACAAACAGGAATTCTGAAATACTCTATTTAACACAGTTACCAGTAAACATTTTTAGTTTTGTTATTGTGAATTGTTACTTTCAGTAAACTAATCAATCCATACACTTAAACACCATTTGTTTTCCCATTTTCACGTATGTTCTAGTTTTTGTGATTTGGCATATGATAACTCTAGGCTTCAAAAGAAAGAAAGAACCTTTTTGGGGTTTTTGTTGTTAATGATTAATTTATTTTTAAATATTAGTGCTGTATTACTTCCTTTACTTGAACACTTCCAGTGGTTTCTCAATGCTTAAAGAGTGAAAAATTCTTTTGCTTTCTGTTCTGGGCCTTCTGCGATCAGCTTCAGTATTCCTTCTCCCTCACTCATGTTGTTTTCTGTTTGAACACTTTCACTCAAGAGAATTTTTATAAAGCTTCATCTTCCATTAAGATTTCTTGATTCTCAGTAAGGCTGTCTGAGGCTATCTTAAATATACAGCTTTAAAAAAAAAAAGTGTATCTACATTGAAAATTGTTTATATTTACTTACACAAATAATATAAGATTATATCCTCATTCTCAGCTTTCATGTTATAGATAAAGCTTAAGTTCCCCATGATCAAACATTACTAAACTATCTTCTCGAAGGTAATACTGTTAATAGTTTTAACAGGTATCTTTCCATAAATAGGTAGTATTTCTTGAGGAGGAAGCCAGTAAGTGTTTTCTTTGTTTAGACCTATGCATAGATTTTAAATCAGAGTGGATTCAAAAGATGAACATTTACACTATATAACACACACACACAAATGTAGAATATTTTTAGATCTCTGAAGTCTCTTTCTGGACTACCTTCTACTCTCCTCTCTGCTCCCCCAATGTCCCTGTCACCAAATATGATTAATTTCTTTCAACTTGAGAACCTGATGTTTAGTTTAAGGAGCTATGAAATCTAATTTAATTCATGATGTAGAGTTAACATGGAGAAACTTGAGTAAGGCAGACACGTAATTGCAGGGTGACTTTTACTATATTTTCCTGTCTTATCTAAGTAATGGGAAACACTTTAAGTTTGTTAGGTTTATAAATCGGCCTCGGCTTTTTTACAGCAGCTGCCAGTGGGGATGATGTCTTTTCCTTCACATTTAAATAAATTGAATGTCTGAATATTTATTTATTAAATCTTGATTCATGTAACATTCATGAACATGCATTTCAATTATCTATACTACATAGATAATAGGAGGAAATGACTATGAAGTACATTTTATTTTCAAGTTTCCAATTAATTTGAGTAAAGGAAATGGCATGCATAAAACCAGTACTCACAAAACAAATTAGTTTATTACTTTGTCATAAATAAAATCCACTTTTTAGAGCACTAGAATCTAAAAACAAGTTTGAAGCATCCAGTAAATCTTTCATTTATTCGAATCTGCCTTCCAGCCTATAATTAGCACAGTAGCTAAATCTTTTAAAAAATGGGCTTCATAAGGAATTTTATATTTGTATTAAATGCAGAGATATTTATATGTCAGGCATCTTTAGTCAGCTTTACTAATATAATAGATATCATCATCATTCATTTTTGAAACTAAATTGAATAATCACTGCAAACACTTGGGAAGTATGAAATACATGATAGAATTTCAAGGGAAACCATTAAAAAAATAGAACCAAAGTACAAAATCCAAACTTATTTGGTAAAGGGGCGGGGAGAATAAAATATTTGAGTAATCCAAAAGCAAACAAGAAAGGAAAGGTGGGGGAAGCATAGAAAACTTGGGAAGATTAAAAAAGAAAAGAAGCTCATTAATAGAAATTCAAATACATCTAATTAATCATAAATGCAAATGGGTTAATTGGTCCAACTAAAAGACAAGGATTAACAGACTAGTTAAAATGTTCTAAACGCAATACTATACTCTTTGTGAGAGATACATTTAAAGCAAGGATAAGGAAAAGTACATGAAACAGTTCTATTTTGGCACAAGAGTAGATAGCTGACAAAGATTATATTGCATAGGAGTTTGGAAAATAGGGAATTTTCAGACAATTGGGATGCGAAAATGATACTGTAATTGTAATTCTGCCCCACGCAATACACCAGACCAATTCCAGGTGAGCAGCACAATATAAGATGTAGTATCTTCATGATCTTGTAGCAGGGAATGCCTTAAGATAGAGAAACTATGGCCTGGCTCATGTGATTCAGTGGACTGAGTGCTGGCCTGTAAACCAAATGGTCGGTGGTTCGATTCCCAGTCAGGGCACATGCCTGGGATGTGGACCAGTTGGGGATGTGCAAGAGGCAACCGCACATCAATGTTTCCCTCCCTCTCGGTCTCCCTCCCTTCCCCTCTCTCTAAAAATAAATAAATAAAATCTTTTTTAAAAGATACAGAAACTATGAATTATAAATGAAAGGTGGCCAAATTTGGCTATTATAAAATTTAAGACCTTTGTTCATCAAATAATACGTGAAAGAAATAATTTTTTTTAAAGTCATTCATTGAGGGGAGAAATTTAGAACATATGTAGTATACATGAAGAATTCTTTCAAGTAACTAAGAAAATGACAAATATACTCTAGCCTTGCTACTCAAAGTGTAGTTTGCCCAGTGGAACAAATTGAGAACCCAGAAATAAACCCAAACCCATAATGTATTGCAGGTGGGAATGTAACATGGTGCAGTCAACAGTTTGTCAGCTTCTTTAAAAGTTAAACACAAAATGATCGCATTTGCCAGTAAATACACTTTTATAGGTATCTACCCAAGACCTGAATATGTACCCACATTAAGACTTGAATGTGATTGTTCGTAGCAGCATTATTAATGATAATAAGTTTAAAAAAGGAAACAAATATCTCATTGGTAAGTAGACAGACAGAATGTGGTAGATCAATCCAACGGATACTCCTTAGCAAGAAAAAGGAATAACCTGCTAACACATATTAAAACATGGATGAACTTCAAAAAACATGTGAAGTGTTAGATAGGTAGATACAGTGATTGCCTAGGGCAGTGAGTGATAAATGGGCATGTGGAATCTTACTGCATGAGGAAAAGGTTCATTAAACTTAGTGAATGTCATTGACTTTTATACGTATAATTTTTATTAAATGCACAATGTTTCTCATGAAACTTTTTTAAAAAGCAAATGTGGGAAATATAGCATTATGTTTAGCCAGAAGCCCCAAACATGTATATTACTACCTTTATAGTAAAACCATTAAAATTTAGAGATTCATTTTTAAATTTCTAGTTACTTTGAACCCTTCGTACTCTGTTTCTAATATCAGGATCATAGGAAATGTGTGTATGTTTACATTTTTTAATGCAGCTATATTTTCCTAGATTCAGGTGGGGAAAAACCCATTATATCTTTATTATCTTTGAAAAGAAGTCATAGCCCTTAGTTTTCTGGCTGTTATAGGTTGACATTGACTGTGAGATATTTGAGAAAAACACCAAAACCAGTTAACATTAGCTTTGCTTTTCTGTTTCTTCATTTACTACATTTTTCTCTGTTTTGTTTTATTTTAGATCACTGTGTCCACTACTATGATCTTCGTAACACTAAACAGCCAATTATGGTATTCAAAGGACACCGAAAAGCAGTTTCTTATGCTAAGTTTGTGAGTGGTGAGGAAATTGTTTCTGCGTGAGTATCACTCTTTTTAGGGGTTGCACTTAACACAGAACTCTGTCCTCCTTTGCCGTTTTGTAATGTCATCATGGGTATATATGAGAAGTAACACTGTGGCATATGCACCTTTTCTTAACTAGTAGTTTTTATAACTTGTCTAATTAAAATATGTGCATATTCTGATCTGTATTACTCACTTTAATATGTTATTTGTGAATAAAATCCTAATTATACTAATTTTTAATGTCACCCCCTTAAATATTTGAACTTAGGATTGAATTGCAGACACTGTGTTTTTCTTAAGTGAGAATCAACATAGTTGATGGAATAGAATGAGAAGTGGCTTAATTTAAGCCACCTAATATTATTCTACATTGCAAGTACTTTGGTGTTATTTTTAGTTAAGCAATATTTGGTTGACTGTTAGAATTCCGTGTTACTTGATCTCCCTGTGATTTCATGGTGAGTTTCACATGTGTTTTGAAGAGAACTTTTCAACTATGAGTGCTTATACCCAACAAATACCCTTTTAGAAACTTCTGACCTAGAGAGTCATAATATTATAGCTTTTAGTTGTCTTTTATTTTACTCGAAGGTAACAAGATGTCAACCAGGTAAGTAAATCTCAGTGGCCAAAATATTGTTGACAAAGCCTGCTAACAGGCAGTCCCTTTTTTCTGTGAGCCATTCCATGATTCTCTTTATTTGGTATTACCCTAGTAAATACCCATTCTTAATTTCTCTCTTTTTCATATCTATTATTTCTTCTCAAGCTATATGATATGTTATTTTCATTTCTTCACTTAGTTTCATATCCCTCTTAGAGGATTATTAACGCCATTATTAACGCCTTATGCTTGGTGTTCTCCGCCGCATCTACCTTCGTGCTGGTTACCTTGATGAGAACTTGGTGATTTGAATTGAGTTACAAAAAAGGGAACCAAAGAAAGTGGGAACTGAGCTTTTCAAAGGGAGATAGTATAGATTAATTAGTTCACAAATCTAAACTAAGTGGTAGTCAGTCAAAAAGTATCCTATCATTAGGAGTAATAACAGACAGTAAATAATTAAAATTTTATTCAGATTTAAATATCAAAAACATATTTTTCTTTAATTTCAGATGTATAAATATTGAATCAGTTTGTTTCAACTAGTTAAAGTATACATATATTTATATACTGGAAATTTCAGCTGATCGTATTAATGTGGATATGTCTGTATTTTAACCAATTTGTTATTCTCAGTTTTTATAAATCAAGGTGATTTTTCTCTTGGACATACTGGAGTTTAGAAGTACTTAGAACAAACTCATTCACTAGTATATTTGGAAATATTAAAAAGTAAGATTAACATAAACATAGTGCTGTAACCTCTGAATTCTTGGCCGATTATGGAATATATATCCACATAAAGGATATTCAGTGCAACACTGTTGAGCAAAAAACAAATTTAAAACAATATAAATACCTAAGAATAGATGTTATGTTGAAAAAAAGGATAAGAAACAATAGAGAAGTATTTCAAGAGTTTGGGGTTTGGCCTCTGAAATAAGATTCAATCTTAGTTCTACTATTTACTAGCCGTGGTGCCTCGAAAATGTCCTCAGCCTTCTAAATCTCAGTGTCCTCATCTCTAAATGGAGCTGATAACGGTACTGATCTTATGTTGTGTATCTTTAAATAAAATAATGTATATAAAACACTTATCATGGTGCCCTATTCTGTGAATGTTAGAGTAAGAAAAAAGATGATTTATTACGTAGTCATTAGTAAAGATACAGAAGTATTTTACAGAAAAAATGTAACACAAATTAATGAATGGAGAAGCAATTTACAAAATAGTATGTATGGTATGATCCAGTTTTTGTAACAAAAAGAGAAAAATAAAACATTTAGTTTTATTTAAGTCCCTAGACTATCTCTATATGATAGAATTACCAGGATTTTTATATTCAGTTTTTTTGGGAGGTTAAATAACTACATTTGCATGTTATTTCAGTAAGATAAACTACTTGTATAGACCATTCAACCATTTGCAGGGGTGTCCAACCTTTTGGAGTCTCTGTGTGACACTGGAAGAAGAAGAGTTGTCTTGGGCCACACATTAAATACGTTTTGACACGTAATCCCAAAAAAATCTCGTAATGTTTTAAGTAAATTTATGACTTTGTGTTGGACCACATTCACAGCCATCCTGGGCTGCATGTGGCCTGCATGTGGCCTGCAGACCACAGGTTGGACACCCCTGATTCCACCCCTGTAGGTACAATTAAGCTGTGAAAATAGTTTATATTCAATATACCAGTACCATTCAACATTTGAAAAGTAAATCAAGCAAGTGGAACAGTTATATTCATGAAATTAGCACAACTCCCAATAGAGCTTTCTAATTTGATGGTTACCAATAACTAATGTTTATTAATGCCCAGGTACTATTGAAAGCATTTTTAAGTGATTTAATTTTCAAAATATTTGATGAGATTCATCCAATTCTTTAAGGTAGGAATCATTATATTTCACAGGTAACTGATGAAAAAAACTTAGGCCAGAGAGGTTGTATAACTTTCACATGGTCAAAAACAAATTGATGGCATTGTGAGCATTCTAACTCTGCCTTGCTCCAGACTCTGCTTTCTTAACCACCAAACTGGGTTGCCTCTAATTAGTAGTGATGAGTTTTATGCCATGAAATCTTAAATGTTCTAACTTTTTTGTGTTTACCTCAGCTCAACGGACAGCCAGTTAAAGCTATGGAATGTAGGGAAACCGTACTGTCTACGTTCCTTCAAGGGTCATATCAATGAAAAAAACTTTGTAGGCCTCGCTTCCAATGGAGATTACATAGCTTGTGGTAAGTACAACCATCTTTTCCTGGAATTTTTTCACAGGTATCTGTCACTGAAATTGCTCTCAGTGGAACTCTACTACCAAGTCAGGAAGTGATCTGTACACTCAGAAGGCAGCATGTTGAGCTTCCCTCGGGTTGCCCTGCATCAGCCCTCTCCCTTCTCTGCGGGACACTAACAAATCCTAACCACATGAAACAGTGTAAGGTTGTTAAATCTGCTTTTTAGTTTGTCTCCCTTGTAACATAATTTCTACATATACTATATGAAAGACAGAAAAAATTTCTGCTAATATCCTAATTTTGGATAAAAATTACTTGTCTTCTTGAGCTTGATATTCATTTCACTGTAAAGTGGTTTCTTTGTTAAGCAGTCTGTTTGCGTAGTCTTAATCTGCTGTTCAGTGGCTTTTATTGTTGATAATCCATACATTTTAAAATCAGAAGTAGAAAAATCAAATTTAGTATTGTTCCAATGCTCTAATACTTCTAATGCCTGAATATATGAACTTTCATCAACACCTTCAAATGACTTGGCCTTTATTGAGTAAAGCTGACTCTCTCAACATGTATATGAACCTAAACCCTGCCAAAACAAGTCTGCACAATTGTAACTTTTCATAGACTGCTCAGAAATACAGGTTTCTAGACCACTCACCTAAAAGAGTAGTAGTGCCTTTATTGGGAAATGGGGAATAAGTTTTGTAGGTCATTAAAATTTGCCTTTATAGGTACAGTAACTTTTGTTTTTTTTTCCAGGTGAAATCATTCTAAATATAATTAAAGATGCAATGCAGTAGTAACAATTTTTTTATTTTTCTCTAGACCTTTCCTGGAAATGATTTTTATATGGTAATTTCAGCTTTAAATTACCAATGTTGTTATATCATTTAACAATGATTATTTCTTTAGATTAGTAAGGTATAGTTTTTCTCTATGAATTCTTTTCAGACGTGATTCCCAAGAAATCCTGTGCTCTAGTCTTTCACATTTAACCATAAAAGATTATTAGTCTTTGAGTTTAAACACTAATTATTTTATGAATGTGCTGTCCTAATTCTGACTTATCTCATTCTAAAAAATTACTGGTTTTATTTTTCAGGAAGCGAGAACAACTCTCTTTACCTATACTATAAAGGACTTTCTAAGACTTTGTTAACTTTTAAGTTTGATACAGTCAAAAGCGTTCTGGACAAAGACCGAAAAGAAGATGATACAAATGAATTTGTTAGTGCTGTGTGCTGGAGGGCACTGCCAGACGGGGTAAGTTTTCTTAACAGTTTTTTTCACCTTGGTGTCTTAGATAATGCTTTATATTTATGTATACACAGGTGAGTTTTTAAAGTTTAAAATATAAATTGATACGTGATATGCATTTTCTTTTCTGCTTAGCGTTCTGTCACTAAAGGAAACTGGCATTTTAGGTGGTGATTGAAATGTCACTAATGGAACAGTGTTATGTTGACATTATTCTCCTGGGCACCCGAAGCATTTGATGTGTGCCTCTGTTACAACCATTGTCACACTGTCTCTGCATATCTCTCCTATAAAACTGGAAGTTTCTCCAGAGTATGCTCTGTTTCTTATTTTTCTCAATGAGCTCATGCAGTATATGGTCAGTCAACACTTAGCTGAGCCTAATATTGTATTAGGAAGAAAGTTTTGATGTAGATAAAGGGGAGTGGTCTATATATGCAACTGTTTAAATACTATTTCTGGCAAAATAACTCTCTACAAAATACATTTATACAAGAATATTTAAACCTTTAATTTCTTAACAAAACACTTGCACTTCTTAGTTGCAAAAAAATGTTTTTTTTCTCAAACTTGTGACTTACGCATACATTTTAAAGTACAAACTTTCTAATAAATTATAATAAGAAATGTATCTTGATTTTTGTAACCATTATTTATTCTTTAATGTTATCTTTTTAAAAAGAGCTTTTTAAATACTTTGTTGCTTTTATTTTTGATGCAAAAATATTTTTATTGATGGGTACTTTAAGATATCTCTGAGTTCCATCTTGTCTAAAGTTTTCTTACCAATTTCCAATTTTGGTAATGGCAGACTGAGTGATTTGGACCAGTCCTCCCTCTAAGTAGAACTAGAAAAGTTGAGCCAAGTGTATATATTTTAAAAACAAAAATCTGCTTGAGGAAACGGGAAGGTAAACAAGATAGAAAGAATTACAGCCTAGGAATGTGAGCCTGACTTTCGAGCGCACTGGCAGCCTGGGAGCAGTCGCCAGTGTTGGTGGGGCGGTCAAGAGCACTTACAGTAGCTCCAGAGGGGCACGGGTGTTACTGTCTAGTGCTCACCGCTGTGTTGGTTAACATTTTTGTTTTAGGTTCCCAAAGGGCTGCAGTCTAGGTTAAACCAGTAGGAGATAAGCCATAAAAGGAATGGTAACTCAACTTCAGATCATACCAATCCCATAATTAAAGGGAGGTGATCCTGGGTTGGTAGTGCCCACAGGATACAAAATTAAATCCTCTCTGAAGGAACTTCTAAAGATCATCTGAGGAGCTCATTTATTTCTATATTTTTTTTCAGAATTACAAAGGTAGTGACTAGGGCACAATAAGAAATAGACATAGGAAAAAATAAGGCAACATGAGTAAATCCAGCGAAAGCAATGGATGATAGAAACAAAATCACAGCATCTCTGCATATTGGAGTGATCAGACATAGCTTGAAAATATCCATGCTGGCGTGATTAAAGACCATATTGAAAAATTTAACTGGGAACTAGAAACTTTTAAAAATGAAAAATCTGGAACTGAAAATATATCAGTTACCAAATTAAGAACTCTGGATGGGTTGAATAGAAGACAAGACACAGTTGAAAACAGAATTAATGAACTTGCAGGTAAGTTGGAAGAAAATATATAGAGGTGAAGCATGGAGAAGTGATGAAAAGAAATAGAGGATGAAGTAAAAAATATTAATATAGTCAGTGGGCGACCTGAAAGGCGAGATGAGAAATAATCGTGCTGATGCAAATATTAGAAAGGATTGTTGTTAAGAACTTTACAAAATTGATGAAAGACATCAAGGCCAGAGGTTCAGTAAGTCTTTGTACCCCAAAGAATAAATGACTCACAATCTGCAATATGAGTTTAGATTTAATATCCAGCCTGAACCTTGAGCGGACCTAGGCCTGCCTGAAAATCCGACCTTGGGTCTGCCTTCTCATAGCACTATTTTATGGAAATAAACTGAGTTTAGACAAATACGGAATGTTACATGCTAGGAACTAGTTATCTTAAATTTACTGTGAAACCTCATCTGTGGTGTTGCATCTGGAGTGAGAGGACTCTGAGTTGGCATATTGGCCTTCCATCTATGTGAAGTGAGCAATGAAAGACAGGCAGGGAACCAAGGCATGTCGCTGTAAGGGGCTGAACTACTGGCACCTTAAATATCCTTGGCAACTCTGTGTACTCTTCGTGGGAGCTGGGGAGAGACCCAAGAAGCTATGCATGCAAATACTTGCTTGGCCTGCTCATGAGTTTGAAGGCGCTGTGCATGCTGAATTTCGTATCCTGTGTCCCGCTGTAAAGCTAACTAACTTAGTGGTAGATTAAAGCTAGTTGTGTCTGATCCTCTGACACCACCCGCCCCGGTGGTGGGACAGTCATACTTTGACACATAGTAAAACTGCTAAAAATAAAATAGAAATGAGGAGTCTTAAAAGAAGGCAGAGAAAAAATACTGTCTTCAGAGGACCAGCGGCTAGACTGATGGCCGACTTCTTAATGAAGCAGTGGAGACCAGATTATCTGGTGTTTGAAGGAAAACACATGCCAATCTAAAATTCTATATCCAGTGAAAAGCCCGTAAGACAAAGGTAAAATAGACATTTTTGGTAAATAAACATGAATTGCTACCAGCAGGCCTACACTAAAGAAACCAGTGAAAGATATTTTTAAGGCAGAAGAAAAAGGTGCAGAAGATGAATGTGAAGGTGAGAGATTCAGAAAGGAATGGGAAGCAGCTGAAATGGTGAACATGCAGTAGATCTTAATGCGTATTGACTGCAAAGCAATGGCGCTTTGTTGGATTTAATAAACATAGAATTAAGCACTTAATAATGACATTAAGTCAGAAGGATGAATGTAATTGAAATGTTCTCAGATTTTGCCTTGTCAAGGAGGGTAAAAAGTAATTCATGTTGGATCTAAAGAATGTATGTTATAGATTATAGGATAAACTCTAAAGTAGGTTGTTAGAGTTCGTAAGGTATGCTACCTAGACCAGCAATATCAGCATTTCCCAGAAACTTTCTTTATTTCACAATAAAAAGATTAAAAATTCTGTAACTCATTTGATTATTATTCCAGATTTGTTTTAAATATGATTTTTATATAACTGTCACTTTGATTAGCCACAGAAATAACTGTATCTTCTTATTTTAGATGAGGCAGAAGATGTGAGACTCTTTTGCTCATTTATTCAACAAATATTAAGTACAGTCATAGTTCTAGATACTAGAGGTAAACTGTGAACAAAACTATAACAAAAAAGCCTGGCCCTCATAGGCGACTTAAAATTTTATGTGCCGGAGGAGACAGAAAACAAAGTAAGTTATTATATTAGAAGGAGCTAGTGCTTTGGCAAAAAAACACCAGGAAAGTGAGAGAGGGAGTGCTGTAGGGCAGAGCTGTGGTTTTCGGTTGGACGTGACCGAACGCCTACCTGAGCATCTGACTTCGAGCAAAGACTCGGAGGTGAACACATAGTCCATGTTTAAATGTAGGAGAAGAGCATTCCAGGTGAAGCCAGCAGTTCAGAGGCCTTGAAGTAAAAATGTGGTTAGTGTTGAAGAAGCAGTGAGAAGGGCGCTGCTACGGCACTGCCCCGCTGAGCCTGGTGGAGATAGATGTTTCAGAGTGGCGGAGGAGAGCCTTTTAGGCCAGCACTGTTTGCCATTGTCAGGACTTTGGCTTTAACGGGAGTGAGTTGGGAGCCACTGAAGATTTTGAGCAAGGTAATAATATGATTTCACTAAAATTTTTTAAAAAACCAGTGTGGTGGTTTTGTAGAGAACAACCTGTAAGGTGTCAGGTGGAAGAAGAAAGGCTGTTGCAATAATCCCAGCAAGAGAAAATAGTGCTGTACCAGTGAAGAGCGGTCAGACCCTGTACATACTTTGAAAGAGGGAAAAGTAGATTGTGTGTTTAGAGTGAAAGAGAAAAAAGTGTAGGTGACACTGACGATTTTCCCCAAGCAGTTTTAAAGAATGGAAATGCCATTAATTAAGATGGAGAGGAGCACCAGAAGAACTGTCTTGGGGGAGAAGGCCAGGAATTAATTGACTTTTAGACTGGCTAAGTTTGAGAGTTACTAAAAATACCAAGTGGAGCCGTCAAGTTCGGAATTCATAGGAGACTTGTGCACTGATTAAGTTTGAGATGTTACTTGCCATCTCAGTGGACATGCCAGGGTTGGAGTTCACAGCAGATTGTGTGGCCAGAGAGATAAATAGGATGTATCCAAGGTAGTGGATAGGATCACTCCAATGGAGGGTAATTAGTGCAAGCAGTGTGAGTGCTTTGCTTGAGGGCACTCCAGTGTTCAGTGGTTGAGGCCGTGAGTGGTTACCAAGAGCAGGAAAACTGGTGCCTGGGGAACCAAGTGAAGAGTGTTTTTCAGAGTAGGATTGGATTGGCTTTGTGCCACTAAGACAAGTAAGAGAAGCAACAAAAAAAAAAAAAAAAGGAAGGAAGGAGCTTGAAAACAAAAGCTCTATTGGAGTGATTTTAAGAAAGGGAAGGGAGAAGTTGGAGATGGAAAGTACAGAGAACTTTTGGGGCAGTAATAAAATAATACCATGTGTAATCTCACATTGATTGCTTTTTTATTGAGATATGAAATCAACAGTTGTCTCTAGGAAGGCCAGACATTTCATTGTCTTTCTAAACTTTATCCTACCTAATTTTGATCACAAAAGAGAGATTAAGAACATTTACAAAATTGCTTAACCTTGAAATTTGGCGGGTGTTTTTGTTTTTTGGGGTTTGGCTTTTTTGTTTTGTTTAGTTTTTAGTTTTTGCACAAATATTAAGTGGTATATCAATATACTGTATGAATGAACAGAAAACATAAAACTATTAATAATAACATGAAAATAGCATATGTCTTTGTATTGTTATTTATGGCAGTGATATAGTCCTACGGATGGAATGAAAAATCAAGAGTGATAGATGGGGAAGCACAAACACAAATAGGTAAATTCTCTTAGACAGTAGCTCGATCTTATAAAAATATAGGATATTTTTCTGAAGATAAATTTTTGTCTGTTCTTTTTCTTATAACCTAGATACATACATTTCTTTCTGCCCACTTTTGGCTAAAAATGAACCAGTAATCTCAAGCCCTGTTTTGAACAGTCAGGCAACACAAGATATAATTTCCACTCCTTTTGTTTTCACCATCCTGCATATAAACTGCCCTTTAAGACCCTGGCCGGAGTCATCACCACGTTCACTGCTCCTGGCCCCCTCCCGCATTTCACAGGCCGTGGGCGTGGGCAGTGCCCAGCTCCAGCTCACGGTCACCCTGTGGCTTACCTGCTTTTGCTTACAATTTTTACTTTTAGTTACTCCCCTTTTAAAGACAGGATATATTTCTACTGTTTCTTTTAACCCGAGAGACAGTGCTTTTGTCTTTTGTCTCTTGTTTTCCTGATACTGTCCCAGTATCTAAAAGATCTTTTATTCAGTCACTTTAGGGTTTGCTCACAGATTCTTCTGTCCTTGGTCCTTAACTTGGCCTTGTGAAGGTAGTGGCTCTAACATACCTACCACTAAAATTTCGCAACCTCTTTTACCGTATTTTAAGAGCTTTTTAAGATAAGTTTCATTTGGACTCCAGTGAAAATACTTTTTTAGAAGAATTTTTATTGCAATTTAGGTTCTCTCTAAAATATTTAGAAGCTGGTAATGATTATTCTATACTAACAGCAATGTAAGAAACATTCAAACCTGTAGAGAATTGTTGGTGAGTTTATTTGAGCCAAACTGGCAGCAGGCACTGGGGGGCAGTATCTCAACTGGTTGAGAAATGCTCCGAAGGATGGCATTTTAGCACCTTGTTTTATACTTTAGAATCAAAGGAGGAGCCATAAAGGGGCTACAAGAAGCCCACTGAGTAGGGGAGGCAGGAGAAGGCAAAACTGGGGAACCCCAGGGATTGGGTAGAAGGCAAAATGATAGACGCGCACTCCTTTTACACAGTGAAAGTCAGCAGTCACATAGTTAACAGTCACAGTTAACATGGTAACAGTGACAGTGAGGGGCATTTGTGGCTTCTGCTTGTGTCCGAGGGCTTTGGGATGCAAAAAGACAATAGACAGGCTTAGTAAAGGTATAGATTGACCTTTGTTAGGGAAAAACTGGCCTAGGCCATGACCACCTGCCGTGAACTGCTGTTAGTGAACAAGTTTTCATTTTAGACCATCCTTTGTGGTTACTCGAGTTACTCTGAGTTAGTCAGGCTGCCTCATAGGCCTCCCCTGAGCTTGTCAGGTTAATATGCGGTCCTTTTCTTCCACACTGATGAAGAATGCGGAAGTTTTTATTTTATATTTCATTTTAGTTGTGTTATTTTAATTTATTTGAAGGCATTTTAAGTGAAGAAACTTCAGTAGTTTAGAGTTATTGACATAAGGATATTCTATTGTCAAATTCTTAAGATCCCCCTCAAACTAAATTTTATTCTTTGCATTGCTGATTTCAGTGTTCATATTCATGATTTTTTAAAAACATGAATTTGTGAGAAGTAACTACTTGGAATACCATATATCACTTTACTTTTATTTAGGTTTCGGAATTTAATTTTCTTATCGGTTATTTTTTAAATGAAGAGAATTTGATCATGTGTTCAACTTGCTGTAATAAAAGAAATTTACTATCCATTTATTTGAAGAAGCAATTATAAATTGTAAAACTTTGTAGTACTTGAATGTATTCTGTCCGTATAGGATTGAACATCAAAATATATTCCATTTCAGTGATGGAAAGTCTTTTGTTTGTCTTATTTTCATATATAGCATTCAACTCTGTATTTCTGAATATAGAGAATGGAGGGCTAGTAGGCTATGATTTCAATTCATTTTCTGACTTTACTTCCTTGAAAAGTACTCCATCATTTATTTGACCTTTTGTGTCCAGATGCAGTCAACTTTTGCTGTCTGGTATTTATTTGAAACAGCCGTTACCTGGATTAATAAAATCCATAGGTAGTCAACAGTCCATGTCAGTTCTGGTTTCAGCCTTTCTTTCTAAAATATTTACTCTATTTACTCATAATTTCTACCAAGCATGTAGACTAGCATAAGGTTTGTTTCCTCCCCCACTGCCCTTACTACCCTCTCTCCCTTCCTTTTCTTCTTTCCTCCTACCCTTCCTTCCTTCCTAAATCCTCAAATTGAAAGGGTATATATATCTAAAGGCAGTAGGGATATGGTCTGGTTATTCATTAACTAAATAATTATCTTAGTTTTAGAGTTGACTTAGAGAAAATTTTTTGCAACTTGAGTGTGGAGTCAGATCGAATCATTTTAGTAAGCACCAAAGGGTGGAGAAGAGCATCATCATTTTGGGGACCTTATTTCTTAGTTGTTGTTTTTTAATCATTGTTAGAGTAGCTCATTACCCAAGGAAACAATTAGAATGAACATATGTATATTTTAGAGTATTTTAAAAAACAAAGAACCCAAATAAGAAATGTATATTATCACTTTTTAGAAATAATCTATACTAACATTTTAATGTAATCGATCTTCATGTAGTTTTTTATTCATAGGTACTTTTTCTCAATAAAATTGAACATTTTATATATTACTATAAATTTCTTTACCTTTGCCTTTATCATGACCATTTCCCAGGTCTAAATATATTTTGAAAAGAGTCTTTTCAATGGCTACATATTATTCTAGTCTAAGAAGTTACCATAACTGATACACCAGTGTTTTGTTGAGAATATTCACATTTACTTTTTACTACTGTGTAGCTTTTTACTACTATGAATAATGATACTTCTTGAATATTTTTGCTATAAATATTTGGATTTCTAATTAATTCTTTTGAAGTGAACCTTAAAGATTTATCTATTTAAAGAACTTTTAAGGCTTTTAATTAAAATGGATAGTTTCCCTTCCAGAAAAGTTTGTTTCTGTTTGCTCTTCCTCCACCCAAGTCCAGAGCTTTCCGTTTCACCATACCCACCATACCCACCATACCCTTGCCAGTTTGAAAATTTTTTGTTAGTGAAATAAAAATAATCATTTTTTATCAGCTATTTCCATAAGCTATTTTCTAAAACATTTGTTCTGATTTTTCCCAAATTGTATGCTTAGGTACTGATAATTGTCTTTTTTTAAAGAAATTCTTGCTTGAAAGGGAAATACCATGCAACTGAGATACCGTTTTATAATCATAGTGTTTTGGCAACTTGGTATTAGTAATTCACATTTATTCTATCTCCCAAATCCCACATTCACCTTGAAAATAGCGCTACAAAGGTAAGGTTAATTTGGGGTAATACTCTTTACTCTTTACTTCTGTAATATCTTTTTATCACTGCTTTAGTCAGATACTAGAGTTAGGTAAAGGAAATAATATATGTTCTGGATCCGTGGATCCTTCTGTGGCATGCCTCTTATCTGAAACTATTGGAATGAAATATAATAAATTGATTTAAGAATGCAGATGATCAGTTCAGCTCTTAAGTGATCGTGTCTCTGCAAAGAGACCACGCTTTCTTTTGGAGGCAGACCCTGAGTCCATGCTGACTCGTGGTGAGGCTGCAGGTAACCTCCTCTTTGTTTAACTGCGCTGAACTACCTCTTACATAGTTATCTAGTCTCTAGTTCTCAATGGAGAGCTAAAGGTGAAAGGCAGTACTTGTAAAGGACCCTTAAGAGTCCCTTAGCTCTTCAAAAGTGATTAGCTCTTCAAAAAATGTATACTCTATTCTCAGGAAAAGCATTAATTATTAAGGGTGGATATTTCTGTGTGCCTTGAAACACCAGCAATCATATTAAACATTTCTATAACTGGAATGAAGGACGTCAGGGTAATGATTTCCCTCATTTCCCTCCCTGAAACCAAGTCCAGCAGAATTTGGCTTGAGAATCAACTGTTACCACCCATACTATACAAAGTTACAACCATATTAGGTGAAAACATCTTTTTCATAAAATGAAATATATTCTTTCTTCCTATTCTTATATCTAACTCAATTTTATATAATGAAACACTCCAAAGTGTTTTTAACTAAAACTTAGTATTCTTAAGCAAAGAATCTTTATCTACATCTCAGGATTTCTACCTATTAAAATATTTGCTGAATGAATAGTGCTTTGTACTATTAGTTGTGTTCATGTCACAATTTTTTTGCTAACCTGCAAACTCCTTGGAAAAAAAGGCATCATCATGAATTGAGTAAGAAAGAGCACAAACTGTAGGGTCAGGCTGCCGAGGCTCAGACCAGATCACCCACTCATCGAGGCTGCTGCTGCCTTGCTGAATTTCTTGCTACACTGGGCTTCAGTTTCCTGTCTGGAAAGGACTGCTCGTAACAGTAAACCACCTCTTAGGGTTTGTATACAGTTAAAATTAGTCAATGTACATAAAGGGTTTAGAATAGCCCTGAGCATATAGTAAGAGCTATATGTGTTTGCTGTTAACATCATTATTTTTTTAATTACTTCTAACACCAAGCAAATTATTTGCACATAATGTGTAGCTAATATAGAATTTTTATAATGAATGATACAGTCCTTCAGGCTTGGCCTTTATCTTGTTTGTTGCATAATTAATTAAATCACATTTTTTTGAAACCAAAGAAATGTTGGAGTGGAGGTGGGAGATACCTTTAATACCTAATAGAGTCACTTAAGAAAACAAGTTTCCTGACATGAACATTCATTGCTACTGTATATTTTTTTTATAATTACCATTTGCCCCTTAAGATATAATCTCCAAGTTTTTGCCTGTTTTCAAAGGCAATGAAAATTTTAAAGTGTGTGCGGCAATAGGGGAATTGGTATTTATTATTGGCTTTATATTTGTTAGATTTACAGTCTTCCTCCTTCCCTTTCTCCATTGCATTAGTGCTGTTTGACAGTTAATCTCTCAAAGAGACTTAACATCTGTTTTTCCATTTCTTATATATTTTTATCTAGGAGATAGGCATCCCTCCCTGACTTAGTAAATGCTGTGTGTAAACCATCAGATTGTACCAAGTACTGGGGAATTTAAAGCACACGTGAAAAGCCAGCCTGTCCCCCTTAAAGTGCAGAAGACATCTATAACAAAATATATTTATAGCAATGATTTTCAAACCTGAGTGATTGTCAGAATCACCTAGGGATCTTAAATAAAAACAGCAGCAAAACAGTTGTACTCCTAGACGCATGCATGCACCCGCATGCGGCGGGGGGGTGGGGTGGGGGGACGCTAAAGATTTATATTTTGAAAAGTTCCTTAGTTCTCCTTGGAAAATGATATGAACAATCAAATTTGGAAACAGATGATTCACATTATCACTGGGAAGAGATTTGTTATACATTGTAACCAAGAGGCATAAATGGCTCTTGAGCATCTGCTAAAGAGGGAGTAATTGTAGTTAGAAAAGCCCAACATCTGTTAGGTTTTGCTGTTCTTTTACCCCCTCAGGAAGAAACACAAACAAAAAAATAAGATGCGGTCTTTTTTCCTTTAATTTTTTTTTTAAAAAGCTACCTTTAATATATTTTGACCTCCCATACTTATTAGCTATTTCTCATCCTAACTTGTCCAGTGAACACTGAGAAGACAGCATACAAGCATCTTTTTCTTTTTTCTCTCCTTTCTTCATTTCTGGTTCCCTTTTCCTTTTATCTTTCCTTTCCTTTCTTCTTTCCTCTAGCCGGATGGTTTATAACACTTTAGAAAATTTTCCTGACTGGAAGAGGGCCAATGTGAATGAACTCTTGTCTGTCTGGGGCACGGAAGGAAAGAAGATTCTGAGCATGGACCCTGACTTCCAGGAAGACTGTGGCTCCCACCTCCTCCTAAGTGCCCCCTCTTCCCCTAGTTTCCACACCAGAGAGGGTGGGGGAGTGGAAAAGAGAGGAGACGGACAGGTGGTGGAAGACTGAAGCAAGCCTGTAATTTATTTCTTTGTTAACTAAATTACATTAAGTGTAACTAACTATTCCTTAACCTGCGTCTAGTACTGTATGGACAACCTGTGTGAAAACATTTGTTGCATTAGATATTTTATGGTGAATATTGTAATGAAAACAACAAAATATGATTTAATGGATCTGTTAGTTGACATTTTAAATATTTAATTATTGTCATTTTTATAGGTACTATAATGGAATTTGACCTCTATAAGAGTAGGTCTTACAGTTTTTTTCTCATAAATTACTTTCTTAAAAATAGCATTTGTCCTTCTGAAATACAACACTTTTGAAGCCTAGAATTGACACAGTTCCTAGCTACCAGGTTTTTGTTTGTTGGGGGTTTTTTTGCCTTTAAGAGAAAAAAAAAATACATTGACTTGAGAATGCATTCTGAATTATGCTGTTAAACTAAAATGTCGTTACCCCACCATGCTTAAAAATGTCTAAAATAGTTTGATAAGGGAAAGATTTAACTTTGGTTTCTATATGTTTATCTTTTAATAATTCCTACAAATTAGTAGTAGTAGGAGAGTGAATATTGAATATCATTTTTTTCTTTAAAAGATTTTAATAAATATTACTTGAATTGGTTTCATATGCTGAAGTATATGTATGAAAAAATATGATTATTGGTTACAGAATAAAAGCTAAGCTTCCTTATGTGACATCTAATATCCTCTGTCATCAGGCCACCCCACCCCTCCAGCATGGTCACCTACCACTTCATAGGCACATATAACACCTAGCAACACTGAACTGCTTATAGAGCCTCAAACCCCCCGTTTAGATTTCGTTTTGTTTTGTTACCTTTGCGCCTTTGCCCTTGCTGCTGCTGTGCCCAGATACCCTTTCCCGTGCTTCTGTGTGATACGTGTTGTGATGCTCCCAGACTGAGTTCTGTAGCCGCAAGGTGGTAGTGTTCGTTGGGTGGGTGAGTACCATTGGATTGACCTAGCCTTACCTTTTTTCCATTGTAGGAATGATCTATATCCTGTTTCTCATGGGGTGTCCTTCAAACTTTCTGAATACTTCCGGTGGCAGGAATCGCTTGCTTCACAAGGAAGCCCGTTATAGTTTTCCATAACTCTAAATCTCACAAAGTTCTCTCAAAAGAACAGTTCTCGTTTCTTCCCATCACCTCATAAACAGGAACTATTTCTTAAAATGTGCAATGTTCAAGAACTGGTGCTTCCACATGCAGTAAAAGTCAACGTTTTCTGAATTAATTGTCATTGTGTTAACCCACTCTTTACCCCAGTTTTATGTGAATCCTTTGAGGTACAATGTCACTTGATAATGTAGGCAAAAAGTTCAAAACTGCGCTCTGTGCAGTTGTGCTGACTTCATGTATTTTACTTTGTCATGACTAGTTTAAAATATGGGGATGAGAGGATGAAAGAATAGGGCATTTAGTAGTACATGTAAATGCACTAGTATGGATAACACCCCAGTTCTCAGCTTCCCATTTCATTTTATTGTAAATCCTCATAGATCTCTATTTGTAAAGTTAACTTTGCTACTAAATTTCTGTGAGCCATTTGTGTAATTGAAATTCAGATACTAAATATGCTGTCTTTTTTAACCAAATAAATTTATATAGATTTGTGAAAGTGTTACAAATAAACTTTCACTCATATAATCATTCTCACTAAACTTAAAAGCTTCCTTGGGTTGAAACTCTTGTCCCATTAATCTTGGCATTCTCTTGTCCTTGCATGGGATCTGGTAAATAAGCACTCAAAAATTCTTTTAAAAAAATAATCCAGTAAATCTTTCCTCTTCACTTCCCTCCTCGCCAGCCCCCAGACCAAAAGCAGAAATATTCATGTTTCTTCTTTCTCGGAGTTCAGCATTTATAGACAGTATTCGATATCTATACTAGTGTTTTTAAAGTATGGTCTATTAATATCTACTTCAAAATTATTAATTACCTGGAATATGTATTTAAAAAGCAAATTTCTGAACCCCAGACTTATTCATAAGTCAGTTGCTGAGGGTGAGACCCAGGAACCTTCACCGTTACTGTTGCTGATTCTTTAGCGGATGCATAATTCTCTCACTTTGTTATTGAATAGCTTAGTGTGACATGGGAGAGAGAAGTAAAGATTCTATCCCTGACACATCCAGTCTTGATGGCCCTGCAGAAATTTGTAGAGATCCAATGGTATTTCCATGTGAGAAGGGGAGAAAAGTGTTTCCGGCAACAGCTACCAGACCTGTTCATTTCAGAGGAGTAATAGGTTCTATCTCAGACCCTTCCAGGAGCCGCATAAGATGGCTTTCCAAGGTCCCTTTGGGAGTTGGTCTCTTTGGAAGAGACTGTAAAGTCCAACTCTGAAGGAAACATCAGAGGTAATAGATGAGTTCTTTTTGATCTCCTCATTGGCAAAAATAAAGGCTAAAACATTCTTATAGTGCTTGTACTAAATCAGGATCTTAAGCTGGAGTCAAAGATTTGTCCCCCATAAGGCAGCACGTCTAGATGTTTAATCAGCCAGATTTAACCAAACGTTTACCGGTTTTCATAAAGGCTATGACTCAGGAACAGCCACCTGGAAAAGATGTATAGGGAAAGGTATTGGTGGGGATGGGGTGGCGTGGGGTGTCCGGGCCTCCTCCGGGCAAACCATCTTTCCACTCCCCTCTTAAGTGTGTTCATCTGCTCAGAAGTTTCAGAACTTCCATTTCTAAAGCACTACCCATGGATTCCTGTGTCAAAAAGTGCTATAACATAACCACGTTTTGAGCCTTTTTATGTTTATATTTGCTTTATAAGTCTTTGTTGAATTAACAAATTAAATTTTACTTAATTTTCAAAGACCCTAACTGGTCATAAAAAGAAGTGAGGTCAACTTAAATCAAGTGAGCTCTTTGGGAATCTATTCTGTGTAACCAAAAGAAATTTATTATGAAGTACTCTTTCTTTGATTTTTCCTTTCAGCCTCTGACAGATTAACATCCTTGTTTCCTTTTGGCTTTATCATTCTTCTAAGTCATTTAAATCCGAAACTCTTAAATCATTATTGTTGCATCTCTGTTTTTTATCTTCTAAGTAGTCATCAAACAGCAATAATACTTCGTTTGAAATATACCCCATGTTTATCTCTCTCTTCATTTATTTGTGCTTTTCATCTCCTCATTCCTATTTCTCCTCCCCCCTCGTAGATTACTCCACACCTTTATGTCCCAGTCAGCTTACCTTTGTACACTGCTACCAGCAGTCCTTAATCACTACCCAGAGGGATTCCGACAAAGTCAGACATTACTTACCACTTTTAATTGACTCTAGATCATCAGAAAATACCCTCGCAAACTCAGTATTTGCATTTAACTCCAACTCGTGTATTTGACCACCATTAAAAATTAGGGTATAATTTGATAAATATATTTCCTCAACTGGATTATTATATGTATTTTACTTCAAGTGCCTTTATCTACTTTAAAAATTGTATTTTACCCTAACAGTTAAATGCAATCCTTTAAAAAATCCAACTTGATTCTAGGGGGAGAAAACAGAAGAACTGATTAAAAGGTAGCCTAGATTTCAAATATAAGAAAGTAATTAGAAGCCTTTAAAATAAGTAGAGTATACTTTAATCGGAGACGTAGTTTTAAATGTCACTCTTTAATTATTTCTCTTATGCGTTTAATCTTAAACATTATATCTAAACTACTAGCAGTGTTCAAGATTTTTAAGAATCTGAAATAGCGCTACTTGTGTTACCTTATTTCTATTTTCTAACACAAAACATCTATTAAGAAAGTTTCTTCATTATCCCATTCAGTTACTATTCTTACCTCTGAACTTGTTTTCATGTTCCCCATATATCTGTATTGCATTGTTCTCTCCCTCACACTTACCTGAATTCTCTCATCCTTTCTTTTAATCCAATCCCTACTTTTCTATCCCCTTCTTAACCATCTCGTCTCCTTCATTTCTGGCTTCTCACAGCTGCTGATACACCTATAGAATGTACTCTGCCAGCTGCCATTCAGGTATATTCTTCTCTAATTGTTGTACTTCATTAGTGTGGCCCCAGTTGTATTCCTGGTTTCTACCTTGACAGTGAAAAGTGTCAACACCAGCAGCTACTTAGTTTCCTAGGGGAGAAAGTTATGATAGAATTTAAGTCTACATAACCTGGAAAGCCTGCTTTATGTTTGGAACCCGTTTTGTAAGATCATAAATATGGTGACTAGAATGGTACAGTAGTAGTAATAGTTGGGACAACTGTCCTTTAAGTATAAAGAAATTGGGGTATTTTAATAAGAATAACTGCCATGTATTTTTGGAGTGCATATAATATGCCTGTTTTTCTTTGGTTAGATACTTTACTGTGTTTTCTTTGAGTTTTTATTAAAAAATTCTATGAAGTACCTAAGATTATCTGTTTTATAGTTGAAGAAGTTGAATCTCTAAGAGGGTTAAGAAATGCTATGACAGAACCAAAATTCAGGTCCAGGTCTCCCTGTCTTAAATTCATTGCTGTTTCTGCTGTGATACCGCTAAAACACTCCAGAACTCTTGAAACAGCTCTGCCTGAGTGTTCTGGTTGGAATTTGCAAATAATGCCAGCAGGTAGGCACAGTTCCGTGCTCAGAGGCCCTCCTCGGTACGGAGTACCCACCCCCCAGCAGATGCAAGGCCGCAAGGCCATGGCTCTCAAGCTGTATTCAGGAGAGCACCCGAAGGCCTCAGATACTGGCCTTTGGAGGTGATCGTAGGTTTCTGGGGGTGACATCTGGGTACATGTGGTAAAGGAAATGAAGCCAGAAAGCGGCGGAAATGAAGGAAGGGTGGTGAATGTATGTGATATTTTTGTGTATCTCAGTCCTCCTTCCCCCTACATGTTCTTCACAACCCTTTCTCCCTGAGTTAAAGATCACTTCGCGTTTCTATGTTGTCTCTTAATGGCTCGCGAATCGTGTTTATTTTCCATAACTTGTTTGAATGCATTGAAGTGTGTTTAAATGAGAATCTAGAAAAGACTGGATAACAAAAGACTTCTCAGTAATGAAATACACCAACAATGGAACCTGCACAAACCAAACGTGGACAAATGAGAGACGCCCTTTGTCTGCACACTGCAGTGATCCTACATAAACATGGAGGACTCTGTCTGGCTTAGCACAGCTGGCTAAGTCTGATCGTTCCCCTCCGTACAGCCAATAAAACCCACACGCCAGGTACTACTTTCCTTGCCATTTTGCTTACTATCTCTGCTGATGAAGTGTGCTGGATTTTTTTTTAATTTTCATTGAATTTTTGGGGGGTGACATGGGTTTCAGGTGTACAGCTCTGTAATATGTCATTTGTATCTCATATTGTGTGTTCACCACTTAAAGTCAAGTCTTCTTTTGTCACCATTTATTCCCCCTATACCCTCTTCTACCTTCCCCCACAGTGTACTGGGTTATTAATAGACAACTAAGTGAGGTTACTTCTGCATCCATCTTAACTGGTTTGGGAGGACTCTTATGGTTTTTAAAAATAAGTATCGTTTGTTTCAGGAAACTACAGATGGGAAGTAGAATCAATGTAGAAATATTTTTCTGATAGACCACATTCACTTAATTCAGGGTTATCAGGAAAGGTCAGTCAATATTTTAGATATGAAGGAGTTACAGGAGGCTTTCATGAAGTTTTTCTCATTAATAATTGATTTGTCATTTTTGAAGTGTTTTTTCCAAAATACAATTTATGTCATCTTTTACTGTATCCAAATTTCAGAAATGACCATTTCTAGGGTAAAAGCTAGCTATTAAGTATTAACTTCTTAGTATTAAATTTGAAATCGCAGTTTTTCATGGAGTATATTCTGCTGCAGGAGGGGGATATGGGGTGGAGGTGGGGACGGGGATGGAGTGGCAGTGGCATTTCTAACGCACTGAGGTGCAATATGTAGCACCAGGGCATGCTAATAAGCAAGCTACAGCTGTGGGTTTATTTATAACTGATTGTGTGAGAATCCTGTGTGTGGTTTTGAAATCCCCATAATTTTTTACTCAGCAGTTATTGCATCAGACAGTTGTTGAATAACTAGTCTTATTTTCTAAGCTCTTTAGAAGTCCTTAGTCTACTCTAGTCTTCATTTTAATGAACTATTTTAAGATTTTCTATTTGTGTTATTTTTACTGTTTCTTTGCATGATAAATTTAAATCTAGATTCAAGACCCTTCACTAAAATGACCTACAGCTAAAAATCATGAACACAAAGGAAAAGAATGCTTCTCACTGAACGTTTCTCCACATATGTGTCTGATATACTTGAGAGGTGTTCTCCCACTCGTTACCACTTTCTAGGACGTCTCCACCAAGGCCAAGAAGTGCAGTACTTTTCCCTGTGTTCTTACATCCTTTGCATTGCCCCTGTCTTTCCGAGTCTACTTGCTGCCATATTTTTCCATGTAACTACATGTGTGTCCTCACCCTTTCCTGCAGTATCATACATGCCCCTTAAAATTTTCTTCTGCACAAAATCCAGTAAGTCTAGTAGATGACAGCAGGCTTCTGCCCCAGCCAGACATGTGAATACAGGAATCAGTGACTCTCATACATAACAGACCAAAGCTGGTCTTAATTCAAGATGGGCTTATTTGAATGTAAAGGCAAGTGTTTTGTGCGCTGTACCAGTGCCATCATTTACACATCTTTATTTGCGTTTTGAGGTTTTATGAAAGCTCAGACTTCGATCCTCATTACATAAATTTCAAATCCTGTTAAGATGGGTATTGACTATGTCTTTACTATTACACTTAAAGATTGGATAGAACTGGAACTACTTTTATGGCGAAGGATATTATGCTAAACTCAGACAATCAGATACATAATGGTATAGCTGTACTAGTTTTTTTATGACTGGTGTCTGTGTTGTTAAATATTTTTAATATTCACACCTAAGAGAAGTTTATAGTATGTATTCCCTGACTGTGAACACAAGTTCCTTTGGGTACCTAATAAAAAGATTAGGACTTAACAGGAAAAAATGTAAATTGGATGCAGGGAGGAAATAGGACAATCTGTGGTGCTTTGCCAGACAAATTCCAGCTGCCCTACAGATCCCCTGAACTTACATCCTGCCTCCTCTGGTATGTCCTCTGTGTTCTCTGGAATTCCCCTTTTCTACTGTGTGGTCCGAAACTTGCCTCCAAGCAGAAAGCGAGGGCGGTTACCAGACTCACCTCATTTGTTTCCCGTCTCATAGGAGTCACAGTTGTCTCCGCTTGTTGTCCAGGGCTCTCTTAGATATTTTGTTTAATTTTCTAGTTGGTAAGAGAACAAATCTCTTCCACTTACTCTGCCATGGCCAGAAATGGAAATTGTTTGGGTTTTTTACATATTTAAATCTATAATAAAATTAATTCACATTTAAAATCAATTATATCTATCTCTAGGACTAAATCCTCAAATTACAAACTAGGTGAGTAATTGTTATTTCTCAGCTTGCGTAGGATTTTCATATATTAGCGATGATGGCATGTTTACAGGCCAGCTGGCAAAGAGACATAAGCGGATGCTGGTTGGTGTCTATGTATGATTCTTCTACTCTTCTAAAAGACTTGCTTCTGACTTTTACCATTGTCTTTTCTTAATCTCTTTATATTAAGAAGATATTAAGTATTAGTAGCAAAACTGTCAGTTTCCGAGAAAGAGAAAATGAGAATTACTGGTTAGCATTTTTATTTCACTTAGCAAGTAAAAACAACTCATTGAGCCAGAACTTACTTACATTTGGGCTCTGGCATACTACAACTATAGCCTCTTTTATCTATACCTCTATGCTGAAGTATAAAATATTTGGGGTTTTTTGGGGGGGAGGTGTGGCTTTTTGGGCAACCTCTAGCAACCTTTCTTTTTTTTTTAATTGAATTTATTGAGGTAATATTGGTTAATAAAATTATATAGATTTCAGGGGTACAGTTCTACAACACATCATCTGTATATTGTGTTGTGTGTTCACCACCCCAAGTCAAGTCTCCTTCCATCACCATTTGTAGTACCTCGTTTTATTTTTCTGTTGTGTGCAAAAATTAATTTATCTTAAGTCAATACCTTGCTGTCTGAAAGACAGTTTAATCCTAAATCCTTTTTTTAATAAGTTCATGGTCTTTGCAGGGAGGGGGCATACTGAGATGTGAAACTATTATTTTTCTTTCATTGTTTGTTAATATGAAGTTTTGAGTGTTTCTAAGAATTCTTAGGACACTGACACCCATATGTTAACCCCAAGAGACTGCTCCAGCTGGGCAGTCACTTCCCTTGTTGGTTTATTTGTAAACGAGATATTTATCTGTCTCCACAGGAAAAGATGTTTGGCGTTCACCCTCTGTTAGCATCAGTATGGCATCACCTATTCATGCTATAATAGTCCTGAGTTTCCAGAAAGTATTGTCTGTTCTCGTTGGATAGTTATCAGATGTCTTCTTGGGTTTAGTGCAGCAATTGTGCAGACTTCACACTCCTCGTATGTGGTAACGTGGTATTTGAGTGAGCCTAATCTTTCATACTGTATGATAATGTACCGTTCTTTTCCCAGCTTTCCTTCCACTGAGAATTAGAAGTTTGAATTGTGTAATAATCTCTGTGACCGGCAGAAGTGTATTCACTCTCCCTACCACAGGGTGCGCCCTCATCTCTACCAGGTTTTGCTGCCTTCCTCCTTTGTGTTAAAAGGTGACTAGAATTACAATGGCAAAAAGAGAGCTGTGGGCTTTGTCTGTAAAATTTTCACCATCCTATTGTTGTGTGTTCCTATAGCAGAGGGAGCAATTCGGTGTGACTGCCATCTCTAATGATGGTGGCTGTGGCTTTCTTGGAGACTGGAGTCTCCTCAAACAGAAACTGGATCGATCAGCGCTATTTGTGGCTTCCTTTCTGGAAGGTGTTGACAGAAGAATCGTGTCTGGGTCCAAAGTGGATATGGAAACTAATTCTAGTAGTGAATACTGTATTACCCATGGTACTATTTTCAGGGATACATGTGCTGATTTAAGGGGAAACCTCAGCTAGGAAAATACCAGTATAGAGGAGGAAGTTTTCCTTAACCCTCTTAGGTCCCTAGCTGGGTTTGAAAATTAAACTGGACACAATAACAGGAGAAGAGCATACAGATTTATTTAAGTTTTATGTGACACGGGAGCCTGCATAAGGAAATGACCCGAAGAAGCAGGTGTGTGGATTTGGTGCCAGGTGTGAGCAAGAGTGGACATTTGTGCAGAAATGTGGCTGGTCACGTAGTGTGAGGCAGTCATTATAATCTGGGGGAAACCTAGCAAGGCCTGTTCGGGCTCTTTTTGGCACACCTTCGACTTTGCAGATAAGGACACTCCTTTCCTTGCATGTAGGGAGGGCACCTGTCATGTCCTCCTGAGGGCTTTATCACCTGTTTTGGGGCTGCAGATTCAGAGTGACCTTCCTGCTTCTGTTATCTTCTCAAACTCCTTCAATTTAAGGTCTACAGTATACCAGGTGCCATATTTCGAGGTTGTGTGTCCCAAGCTCCATCATCAGCAGTTCCCATGCCCACCCCCGAAAAAGCATGTCTTTATTCCTTTTTGATACCACAAAGACCATGAGTGCTATCACCACCCACTATATCTAAAGAATAGTCTGACACTAAAACTTGGAGCAATAGTGGAAGAGGAAAAAATTATTTCCTCTTATACCAGGAGCAAAAACATGAGCATTTTCCAAAAGTAACTTTATAAGGAATAAGAGGAAAAGTTAAAAAATAGAAATTTATTGTTGGTAGAGCACAGTTTCCTTACAGCAAAGAAACTGAAGTTTAACTCTGATTAGTTGAAGTAACTTTCCCAGTATACAGATCAAGAATTTTCTGTCTTCTCCTCCTCACTTTGTCATGAAGCCTTTAGGATAGATACTACAGCAGATCCTGCCTTTCACTGAGGTTTGACCACTGTAGCGGTTTCTTGTAGCTATTATTTGGACCCAGCCTTTCCATCAGCCATGTGGCCTCTTTGGCAGTTTTGAGTCTGTTTACGTCCTTCTAGCTGCCTGCTCTGAAAAGCCAGAAGACTTACACACTTCCAAGCTCCAGAGCCTATTAGACTTTGTTTCCAGCAGGAGCCAGGTCCCAACTCTTCCTCCTTAATGAGATTTCCCTCTGGTAAACGCAGCCTTGTCCACTTTTTTCCCACTCTTCATACTTGCCAGAGAAATGTGTTCTTTTTCCCTAAAGATTAGAATATAAAAATATGTTACCACATATATTCTATTTCAAGTAATCACCACAATTATTCAAAATGCATCTACTGAGTGGTAGAATAAGAAGAAAGATAGTCTTCCTTCTCCCAGATGAATATTCACATTTGTTTGATTTCCTAATACCAGATAGCTGTCCATAGAGAGTGATGTCAGAGATGTGGCAGCATTTACATCAATTACTGGTGTTTTATGGGAGAAAATGAATGAAGGAGGAGTTTTCTATGGAAAGGATTGTGCAATTTTTTCTCAAGTTATTTTTACTTGTGTTTTATTTCAGTCCTTGTTTCTCTTGGCCTTCATTCTAGTAGTAATCTATTCCTCTTTTATTTTTCTTTACATTTGAAAGTTTCCTACCCTGTCTTCAACTTTTTTTTTTTAAACCTCAAAATATGGGATTTTGTCTTTAAGATTTGTAGTTAAAAAGATGTTAAAGTTGATTCTCCACTTTAGATTCTTTTGGTGTCTTAGGGTGAAGGGAAGAAAGAAAGATAGGAAATTATTCTCTTGGACTGCCCTCCAGAAAAACCTTCTCTGTACTTTAAAAGTTCTTATTCTTTTCCAGGAGTCCAATGTGCTGATTGCTGCTAACAGTCAGGGTACAATTAAGGTAAGCTATTTATCATACACATCTCCATTTTAAACTCGGTTTCATTTTTAGACTGTGACGGACTATAACTGTAACATGGAAATACAAAGTTCTACTAAGCCTTAGAGATAGTTCCAAATCATGGGTCTCTATCTGTTTGGAAATGGTTTTGATTGAAGGGGAAAAGAATAAGTAACTTGCAGCTGTGGAGATGATAGTAGTTGTAGAGGCGATATGAATGCCCAATGGATTTATAGGTGGTCAGAATGAAGACCAGGTGAAGACTGTTAAACATTCACTGTGGGCCAAGCACTGCTCACCTCCTTTTATGGCAGTGCAACGACCCCTCAGGGCACCCAGTGGACAGGGTCCGAGATGTAGCTGGGGATGCTTAGACATTTCACCAGATTTTACAATATCTTACTCTTACTCTTCGTGTTTCTCTTCCCCAGCAAGTAGGTTATTCACCAGTTGCCAAGGGAAGAAAAGGTATTCTCGTGTTCAGTTGAAAATTGATTGATCGTGTGATCTCACCATTAGTATAATCTGAGACTTCAGTGTCTCTGGGTACACAGTCTCAGTGTCAAATTCAGACATAGTTTTCCACCTACTTTTCTTTGTAGTTGGGAGCTCACAGAAGTAAAAATTTTATCTAGTTGTACTATTGCGTATTCAGCACTTGGGCACCGTGCATTGAACAAATAAATCCTGAGCTAAGCAGTGAACTTTTTAAACAAACCACAGTTTGGCAGGAGGTTTTTAGTACAGGGTTTTAATCAGCACTTACTCTGGATACCAGTTCTTTCTACATATTCTCTGTTAATATTGAGATAACAGGACGTTGTTTATTTTTTTAATATGCATCTGTTCCCCTTGCTACTGAACATTAGCTTTGCCTTGGCTTCCTTCCACTCACCTTGAGTGGGGAATGACCTAGCAAGCAAGGGAGCGAATCCAAGCCTATCACCCTGTCCTGCAGACGAAGGGAGCAAACTCAGAGCAGACCTGCACTGTTAGCTGCTCAGACAAATTTACATGCTACTCCTTTTTATGCAGCCGGCTTCTCTATCTGGGGTCCTCGCTAGAGAGCCATGGACAGCTTAAATGAAAGCCAGGCTTTGAACTGATCCGTGTTATGTGCTGGAAGCCTCAAGCAAGATGGTAGAAGGTCTTGGATCTCTGTTTTAAGTGCCTCTCTGTAGTCTCTCAGTCTCCCTTTACCTTATTCTCATGGCAAACCATTTATTGAAAAAGCTGCACCTTACTGTTCTGTACGTTTGGTCTTGGGGGCAATTGGGATTGCTAAAGTATCTACAGAAGCTCAAAGTTACATATGTACTTAGAGAATCTTTGTGACAAATCTAAGATTTTGTTCAACAGCACTGACCTCTTCTGCCTGCTTGCTAACAATAAAAAAACCACCACTATGGAAGCACAGGTATAAGTCAGGCTTTAGCACTGACAGGAGGGGAGCAGTTGCTCCTTCGCTGCTTTGCCACCTGGAATTGCAGTCTCCATCTTACATTATTCTGTGTGACACGGACTTGGAATTTTCCTTATGTTCTATGTTCTTTCCTAGTCATTTCTTCCACTCCTTTTATAACTGATCATTGCTGCTTCTCAGTTTTAATTTTAGCAAATTACACCTTTCTTGCGTGACAAAATACTACTTTAATAACTAACAAAATATCTTGACACCTGATGATTAACTAGAAAATTATGAAGCAGGAGGCAAAGGCAAGATTTTAGGTCCTGGGTACCTTGATCACTATAAACTGTTCATCAGTGGGAGAAATAAGTAGATTAAAGTCTTAAACGACAGTGCTTAAAATTTTCCTAAGACTATGGAAAGGCACTAACATACAGGGTGGGGCCAAAGTACGTTTATAGTTGTATCCACTTTTGAATACAATAATAATTAATACATAAAAATACAAGTATAAACTTGAGTGCATGAAACAGTTTATTCTTGTATTGTATTTTGAAACATCATATTCAAAAGTGGATACAACTGTAAACCTACTTTGGCCCCACCCTGTATCTGTGCCAAAAGTGTTATATTTATGCTATGCATCAGACACTTATTCACATGTTTTAGTGTAGTTTATCTTGAAGGCTTTCTAGTTTACTGTGGAGATAACTAATCTGAAGCATTCATCCAACTGTTGAATTGAAAATAAAAAAGGATTAACCTTGAAAGTAAGAAAGGATTAATGTCTAATTCCTTCAAATTCTTTGGCATTTTAGCAGTTAGGAAAAGTTTTCCTGATTTAGCTCTCCATTTACAATATAGTAAAGATTTATAAAACTCTTTCTATATTTTAAAACTGTTTTTATTAAACTGACCCTTTTATCCCCCCAATTAGGTGCTGGAGTTGGTATGAAGGGTTTACTCAAGTTCAGCTATACTTGGTCCTGCCCGAATACACCTGCAGCTGACAGTGAGAGGAGACACAGACTGTCATGTCAAGTTTCTCCCCAACGTCATCATGGGTTTTGGATTTGTTTTGAGCATTTTTTTCCTTTACTTCTTCTCCTCCTTTAAGACCGTTGGGACATTGGGAACACCCAGTGACCTCTCCACCATCAATGTAACTCTATGGACTTGGCTGCTGTTGGTGGTGTGGTTATCTAATTTTTGTGATAGGGAAACAAATTCTTTTGAATAAAAATAAATAACAAAAAATAATAAAAGTTTATTGAGCCACAGTTGAGCTGGGAAGGTTTTTGTCGATTGTGGCGAGAGATGGCAGCACACATAAACTGTAGAATAATGTACCAGTGAATAATTTTTAAGGTCCATATTTCCCGACCTCTTTGGAATTATGCATGTCGGCATAAATATAAAAGTATATGAATTCCTTTCAGTGAATTTAATGTTTACAGTAGCTGGGAAGGTTTATAACTTACGAATTCCTTTCTTCATTCTCTGACCATATTTATATCATCAAAAAGTACTATACTCAGTCCCTCTGGATCTGACCAAGGATCTAAAATTTGGACTCATTGAGACCACAGTCAGAAAGAAAGAGAGTATCAGTCTGTGACAGGCATCTCTGTCTTTGCCTTTGAAGTGTCACATATATTCACCATAAGCCCTAAATGTAGGCAGACCAATTTGTTTTATAAAATCATAGCTATCACTCAGTTATAGCTATTTGTACCATCCTGGGCTCAACATAGACTTAGAGCGGGGTCAGCAAACTTGTTCTGTAAAGGGCCCAACAGTAAATATTTTAGGCTTTGCACTCACATGGTTTGTATCGCAACTACGCAGCTCTGCTTTGTAGCAGGGAAGCAGCCACAGGTGGTAAGTATGTGAACAAGTGGGCACAGCTGTGAGACAGGTGGGGGGTTGGATCTGGCCTGCAGACAGGAGTTTGCCAGTTCCTGACACAGAGGAAAAAGAAATTTCTAAGCCATGTAATCTCTTAGATGCCTAGTTAATTTTCTAAATAGTGTTCCATTTGTAAAAGGAAAGAAGTTAGGAGAATAGCAGGTTAAGCAAAAGTAATATGAAGCATTCTGTTGAAATTCTTGAATAGTCTGAACACTTTTTAGAAAAAGATATAAACAGAATTAACTCCACATATTTTATGAAAATAGACACTTGGAGGAGCTTGGTGTAAATAACTATAGGAATGACATATGTAACACTCTCCAGCAAAATCTGGAACAATAAATACACTATTCTCAAACACATTACTATTTTGCAGCAGAATGTATGAAGACACCTTATATGGGATTAATAAAGGCTAAAAATAGTCTTGCATCAATTCAGATCAGTTTTAACCATCCAATGAGTTTGCCTCAAACTCAGGTGAAATTTTTTACTTGTCAGCTTCACAATTTTATCTTCTGGGAGTTAAGAACCTAATAAACTTTTGGACTCAACTCTGAGAGAAAAGATCACTGTCATTCAAAAGTTATTCCTGTCATCGCCAGAACAATGTTAGTTGACCTTTGTTTCCAAGATTAATGAATGACCTTTTGTAGAGGTATAGAAGGAACATTCAGATGTTGATTCCTTACTGAAAGAACTTCACAAAGGCAGATATGTCCAGAAAAATCATCAAAATAGAAAGCAGAGAGTTGATGCCTCTGAATGTGTTTAAACAGAAGCAGATTATTACGATATTTTATTTGGTCTAATTTTTAAAAAATATTTTAAGCTGCCAACATTGTAGGGTCATGTTAATTTTCATATGTTTGGAAGGATTCAATAAGATACCTTTCGTTATTAAAGGGACTCAATTTTTTAATGAATTATTATTTTAAGAAGTCAGTGCATTATTTAAATTTGTGTTTTAACTACTTTTCTTGTAAATAGAAAATTTTTTAATTTGTGGTAGTCTATGTAGGATGTCAACGTCAAATTAATACTACTATTTCTTAGAAAAATAACATAATAGTTAAATAAATCTTAAAGGTAGTGTACATTTTAACACCAAAAAAAACCCCCAAAAAAACCTTTTAACTCAAGAAGAATTTGGGTTTTTGTATTTCAACCTAATCTCTGTTTCAGTGGATTTGTAGGGGTTTCTTAGACAAAGTTACCTTTGTTCTTAGGCACACATTGCATGCCTAAAAATATTAAAGATCAAAGAACTTTGTAAAGTTCTTATAAGAAGATGAAGTTACTAGACATCAAAAAAAGTATGGGACTGAGTCACAGCTTCAGAAAGATGAGCACAGCTGGCGTTAATAGTCTAGGAAGCGAGAAGTACAGGGTGAGTTTGAAGAGACAGAGGAACCCACTGGATATGTGGAGCCTTTCAGGACATGGTTGAGAATTTGAATTTTGTTGTAAAAGCAGTTCAAAGGGTTAAGTGGAATGACATGATCTCATTTATTGTGAATAGATAGATGGAGCAAGAGTACAGTTAGGAAGGTGATCAGTCAAGAGTGAACGGTGACTTGACTAGGATGGTAGCATGATCCAGCCTAAAAACTGCCCCAGCTTAATAGTTTACCACAATCTTGATTCCTGTATCTCAAAAGAGTCTTGATTAATTTAAGGTCATTTTCTCATAATAAGTTGTTACAACAAAGAATACAGCTCAGCAAATTTATTTCTTCAGTCGTTATGCAATCCTCAACCAGCAGTAAGTCACTTGAGAAGCTCATGACCGAAATGTCTGTGTGCTCTTTTGGGGACACCACTTCTCTAAAGTGAGCAGCACTAGAAGCTACCTAGCCTTTGGTTCTAAACATAAAGGTAATTTTTCATTGCCCTTGGTGTAATTATGTGTATGTAACTGGGATTAATAGTAGGAAATAGGCTTACTTACAAGTGAGACATGAAGAAATGTTAATTTAGATCCTGAGCCTATTTGTTTCATGGCCGATCGGCACAATAGTAGCGCCTTCTAGTTCCTCCCAGAGCAGTTAGTTACCAACTTCTGTGTGGCTTCTGGTTAATACATGAGGCACTCCTGGAGTTTAGACTAAAGAGAAAACCGTAATGATCATCGTAGAAATGTTTGCTGAGCTCCTGATTTGTGCTATCGAGACACCGCGGGCTACACACCTACTAGGCATATAAAGTAAGTAAGATACGATCTTATCCTCAAAAAACTTATTGTCCAGTGGGAGAGATGGGTAAGTATACACTGTATAAATACCATAATAGATGTAAATTTTAGATGTACGTAGGAGAAAACATACAACCTAAGCTGGTAGGAGATAAAAGCCTGGGAGTAGGGGTGGTTTTCAGGATTTTTTTTTTTTTTGGAGGAGGTAACATCAGCTGAATCCTGAAAAGCGAGGGATAATTCAAGTCCAAGGGAAGCAAAGAAGAAGGCATGAGTAGCTCCTACTAACCCAAGTTGGAACAATTGGCCATCGAGATAAATTCTATAAATGACTGAATAAATAAATGGAAAGAAGAGAAATTTGTCATGGAGCATAATTCTCCACTTCTAAGCATGGGTTGCGCATAGTGGCTTCCTCCTGAGGGGCACAGTGTGGAAAAAAACGAGCAGCAGTGGAGAAACCTGACATACCCCAACGCCGGCACGCGGTCAAGGTCAACGCGAAAAGCTCTAGGTCAGGCTGATACTAGCCCGTGCCCCTGATACGACGTAATGTAAATGGCTGTTTAGCCCTGGCATCTTCTTCCCCGAAATTCATGACCACGGTCTAATCCCTGCTGAGGGACATCCCACTCACTAGCTAACCAGTCCTCCACACCGTCAAGGTCATCAAAACAAGCACCGCGAGAAAGTCTCAGCGCCAGGAGGGGCCTAAGGCGACGTGACTGAATGTAATGGGATATCCTGGATGGGATCCTGAAGCAGAAAAGGTCATTACAGAAAAAGCTAAGGAAATTGGAATAAAGGATGTACTTCAGTCGATATTAACATATTAGTATTGATTTAATACTTGTAACAAATGTACCATACTAATGTAAGATGTTAATAATAGGGGATGTTGGGTGGAGGATGTATGGGAACTCTTGATTTTTTTTGCGATTTTTCAATAAATGTAAAAAAAAAAAAGTTTGTCAAAAATAAGTATAAGGGATCGCTTCAGCATACACTAAACAAAGTGCAAGCCACCAATTCGAGTTGAAGCTGGAGAAGTACACAATAAATCGCAATGATCTGTTCCAGCTATCACTTAAAAACAGGCGGCCCTGGTCTGGTAGCTCGATTAGAGAGAGCGTTGTCCTAATGTGCCAGCAGTGCAGGTTCAATCCCCGGTCAGGGCACATGCAAGCAATCAATAAATGCATAAATAAGTGGAACAACAAGCTCACTCTCCCCCCTGCCCTTCTGAAATCAATATTTTTTTTAATAGGCTAATTTGGAGTTTAGAGGTTTACAGTCTCAACTTTGTCACTAAGAAATTGTGTAATTTTGCAAAAGATAGTAAACTGTACTCCGTATTTATTTCTAAAGTCTACTTACTAAGAATGATACTCTCGTCTGTTAATAAATAAGGTTATGCTATACAAAGTCTGTAGTCATCCTTGTGATTCAGTCACTCAAATATGGGAGTGCCTGCAATTATTTGTTCCTTTTTTCCTGAGGTCATTGCAGCTTATTAATATGAGAATCAAGAAATCTTTTCATTTGCATATGGTTTTAATTTGTTCTTGTTTCTTTGTGAGTCATTTGCCCTTCATCAGTTTTAGAAGCAAGCTCCCTAGTGCCCAAGTCCTGAAGACCTTGGGTTGGAAGTGGGTAAGGACTCAAGAATTCTAAGTTTAAGTTCCCAAAGAAAGGCAACGGTCCACGTTAACCAACTGTTGTGTAGAATATGTGCGGTGTCTTTGAGAATGACTTCGTGGTTTTTCCTGTATGTGCTGCTTTTGCCCTACGGTCAGTGCTAGTCTGGGACCAGAAGTTTAGGAGCCTTTTGGAAGAACCACATTAAATAGTAATCTTCAGGATTTTCAAAAGAAAGAACTAAGGCAAACGTAAGTAATTTCATACTTCTATACTCAAAATTCAGAGATTCAACTTTAATTTTATGCACCTGAAAGAAAGTTTTACCCCAGAAATGTGTTTGTGAGTGAGCTTCAGTGGAACCGCAGCCTAGGAATGGCTCCGTTTGCTCCCATGGCTGGGGTCCTCAGCTGGTGGCTGACCGTGGATGTGGGCTGCTGCTCAGAAGGTGTGAATTCAGGTCCTAGCAGCCATTGGCACATGGTGGCTCTATTCAGTCAACAGAATCGAAGTGCCTATTACGTGGTGGTCTATTCTAGGCTAAGAGTTAGGAAACGTTTCTGTGAAGGACCCGCTAACAAATATTTTAGGATCTGTGAGCCTTGCAGTCCCTGTTACTACCTAGCAATGCTGGTATACCACGTGAGTGCAGCCCTAGCCAAACGTATAGAAACGAGTGTCTCTGGGGTCCAGTGAGACTTTATGAGTGGACGTGGATATCTGAATGTCATTTAATTGTCAGGTATCACAATGTTTTTTAAAAATTGTTTTGCAAGTATTTAAAAATGTGAAAACCCTTCATGGCTGGTGAACCATTAAGAAGAGTTCGCCGGTTGGATTTGGCTTTGCAGATTACAGTTTGCTGATCTCTGTTCCAGGTGTTTACCCTACAGCAGTGGCCAGAAAATAGAAAAACCGTGAAAAAATCCAGGCTCTCCTGAGCTTGTATTCTAGTGGCTAAAGTACTCTTGCAACAATGGTATTCTCTTTCCATAATAGTGTGTGTCTAGCACAGGAACCTGGAAGGTCAATTTGGAGGGGTTGCCACATGACTGCAAAGCTTTTTTTGTAGAGTTGCGTAACAGTTTCCACTGGCGTGCACACAGGCAGTGTTGCTGCATCTTGGTATGTGCATTTTCAGAGAACCAGGGGACACTTTTTCTGTTAAAGCTCAGTAAACAATGAGACACTTTGGACATTTTATTGAGCGGAATATGAAAATCTTTGCAGTGCTCTGAAAGATTTCTGCTTGCGGTAGCCTGTTGAGTGTGAGAAAGCAGAGGCTAATTTGCAGGGTTGGCTTTCTCTCCCCTTCTGGTTCTTTCATCCCGAACTACCGAAATTTCTTTTCTGAGTATAAAACAAGCTTCTCACAGCACTTACCTGTAGATGTTTTCTTGGGATGAATGAGTCTCTTACAAGTATGCATACATATGGCTAATGTTTGAACTCTGGCTAATTTTGAGGGGTTAAATTAAAAGCTTTTTTTTCTCTTCACTCGAAATTTTTTTTTCATTGCTTTCGGATAGAAAGAGAGAGACATCTATGTACAAAAAACATCGATTGCTTGCCTTCTTGTACACACTTCGACCGGGGCTTGAACCTGCAACCTGGGTATGTGCCCTGGCCAGGAATTGAACCCATGACCATTAGGTCTATAGGGCAACGCTCCAACAATATGAGCCACACCGACCAAGGTGAGGGGTTAAATTTTGAAAGAAGCAACAAAATTACTTTTTTTTTCTAAAGTTAGCTACTTTAAAAACTAGCCCAGTTAATAAGCACTTTATATCTTTTCCACCATTTTTCATGTTTAAAGACCAAACTGTGGTCAGTGTTTGTACTATCAGAAAGAGTCCTCACTCCACCCCCCAGGTTGACCAGTTCCAGGAGAGACTTCACACTGGGGCATGGGCTTCCTGTGCTATTGAATTGCAAAGCTTTGTGGTATAGTTTCAATTGTATGTCTTCTCTGTAAAGGCCTCTTGAACTCTTGGAAATTAAAAAGCATCCCATGAATACAGGGTTGCATTAGCACACGCATATTAAAATTTTAGTTTCTTTTAATTATGAAGAATAATGAAGTATAAAATAAACATTGGAAACAGCAAAAGAATGGAAAGTTGCAAAGGTAGATGAGCTATTCTGGAAGTATCACTTCCATAAAATGACATTATAGCTTGTGTTCTCTGGACATGACACCAGCTGTGAGCTGACCTGGTAATAGCCACCATCGCGGGGGCCACCTCAACAGCAAGCTTAGGAAAATGCTCAAAGTGAAATTTCTGAAATGTCTTTTCCTACCATGTACCCAGTGCATTCTCTTTGTAGAGAAAGTTTTTAGTAGGAGTTAGGTGACTGTAGGCTGAAACGCTGCATTACCTCCACAGGGGTCTTTTTAGTCTTATTTCTCTCCCAGGCAACAAGGGTGGGGGAGGGAGAGGAAATTGTGACTACAGGCAAGAGAAAAGATTGGTTACCCGGGCACACGATCACATCCGTAGAGCCACAAGTGGAGGCCAAAGGTATTTTCCCCATGTTGCATTCCCCAGGAAGTAGTCTTGTCTTCCAGCATCCACCCATCCTCTGGTTGGTCAATTGTGTTGTAACAAATCTTTGTGACAGAAGGAAATGGAAGCCTTGGGTCACTTGATTTAATTGCATGTCCTATATGCTAGGATAGCTATCTTACAAGTGCATAAAACCCAGCATTTATCAGTGTACCATCAAACTATCAGCTTTTTCTAGAGACCATTCTAATATCGTGCTCAGAAGAGATGCAGTCTCCTAACCAACCACCTTCTTATGAGGTCCTGGTGCAGTAGACGACCGTAACTGTACAGGAAGAGCAGTGATGGGAGACTGTACGAGGCCCCGACCTGATTATCACACATCCCAGCTTAAAATACAGGTTTGATCATGTTTGCTGATGGGTCATGTACCCGGAATAAGAATGGTCTCTTAAGGTAAGGCTTCCTTTGCCGTAGTGACTTCCCATGAAATTTTGGAGGCTTCTGTTCTGTTTGGAATGAAATCAATGCAAGCAACCTAGTTAATAGCTACTAGAGGTGCAATTCTTGGTTCAGGACTAGATAGGTACAGTAAATATGTGTCTGGTGCCTGTCATACAACAGGTCGAAGTTTTTTAAAAACAGGACTTTTGATATCAATGAGAACCAAAAAAAAGTTCTCATGTCAAATCAATAGCTAGTTAGGGGCTTCACAGTGGCCCATCCAGACCTCAATAGTTCATCATCCACAGAATCGCCGGAGTAAAAAGGGGGTTTTCACAACACTAAACTCTTGTTACACCTACCAAGAGGTAAAATTATTCAAAACCTATTACAAAAGAGATGGACATCTGTCAACAGAATGCCTTCCAAGCTATATCCCAAGGTAAACACAGGAAGATCTCCCTGACCAGCTTTACCAGGGACCTGGTGGCAGTTGTGTTTCGTGGAATTCGTGCCTGAGGAAGGTAAGAGATTTTGTCTACTTAGGTTGTCTGGATGAGCTGAAGGAAGTCTTTCCTTTTTCAAAACCTGGTACCCAGGCAGTGGCAAAGGCTCTCTGACTGTACTGAGTCAGAGGAAGCCACTTCGTTTCTACTGTTGTCTGGGGAATTATGCAAATGTTTGCAGATTCCTCTAAATCCCAGCCCTCTGGACAAGGAGAGCAAGTGAATCCGACTAAAACCAAATAAACCCTCCTTCAGAAAGATTTGGTGATATACTGGGCTAAAATTGCCCTGCAGCTTTGCCTGTAGGCTTACTAACAGAACGACCCTGAAAGCAAGCAGGGTCCTTTTGGAACTTAAGTGTGTCAAGCCTATGAATTTGGCTCTGAGGTTATGTTCTGTGTCCCATTTAACTAAATCCTCTCATAATCACATTCAGTACTTCAAAGGTCTTCTTTTCTTCCCCAGAAATCCTGAGACAAAGTCATACAGATTTGGAAGGACCTGAGGAAGTCTGCCAACCCTATCACCTGGAAGACTGGCTACACTCAGGTGTGCCAGAGGAAAGGCAGGCTGTCGCTCCACGGGCGGGGTCCTCTCAGGTGTTTCTGGCCACCAGGAGGCTGCTGGGTGAAAGACAGTGCCCTTCCCGGACAGCCAGCCCCGCAGGAGAAGCAGCGCGTGGTTCCCTCAAAGGACCCAAAGCCTAACTTACCCAGAGTTAAGTCATTGGTACTGACCTCAACCACAAGCAAGTATTCTAGAAAATATGTTACCGTTTTCATAGGCTGCCCAGCTGGCTGGCTCACAGCCAGGGTTATGCCAATGACTTTCAAAATCACATTTGTTAGAAAACAGAGTTCTTTGTTATACTACTTTCTGCACTCGCAGCAATGGTTCCACAACCATATTTCTGATCCATTCTAAGTTGTATTTTCAGTATGGACATGGTCTGGACATGGTCTGGGCTTAGCTCCAGTTGTCTGATTATTAGCTAAGAGTGGGACCACCTTCACTAGGGATTTTTTATAACAACAAAGTAAAATAATATGTTCCCAGGTACCCAGCTTTGAAATGTAACACACAAAAAAATATTAACTGATGTGTTTGGAAGGATGATATAGACTAGAAGAAACATCTAATTAGTAGACAGACACACTGCAAAAGACTGGCCTACTGTCACCAGGTTAACATTGGGAGTAAGTTTTCTCTAGCCTTAGTATGGATGGATAAACGAAGATGGGTAACTGTGATGTTTAAAGGTAATTCCCCCAAGGCAAACACTATACTAGATTTTAAATGCATCCTTACATTAAATTGTAATTCTGGTCATTGATTTGTTTGCATTTTACTATGGACTTGCTGGATATTTAGGCAACTGCAAGTTTTCTAGAGAAACCACCATGCAAATAATTAGAGGTTTGTAATGTTATTTTATAGTAACACGGGGAGGAAATTATAAGGACAAATATAAATTTAAAACATAGTAATAGCCCCTTACCCATGGTTTTGTTTTCTGTGGTTTGAGTTACACACAGTCAACCACAGTCTGAAAATACTAGGTGGAAAATTCCGGAAATAAACAACATATAAGTTTTAAATTGCACCTCCTTTAAGTGAAAAGCCGAAAGTTTTTGAAGTAATAAGGAAAGAAAAAAATCGTGTGTTGAGGTTGCTAAGATCTATGGTAGGAATGAATCTTCTATCTGTGAAATTATGAAGAAGAAAAAAATTCATGCTGGTTTTGCTGTCATACCCCAAACGGCAAAAGTTATGGCCACAGTGCATAATAAGAGCTCAGTTAAGATGGAAAAGGCCTTAAGTTTGTGGGCGGATGACAACAGAAAATGTGTTCTGATTGACGGCCAGAAAGCATTGCGCCTGTAGGAAGACTTTAGCAATGGGTCCCCTAAAACGAGTGACACCAAGCCATTTACGGCAAGTAAGGGATGCTTACCACAGATTGTGAAGTAGGTTTGGCATTTTATCATCTCACATCATCACAAAGAAGGGTGAGTACAGCACAATAGGATATTTTGAGAGAGAGAAACCACATTCACATAACTTTTAATACAGTGTATTGTTACGATCTATTTTATTATTCATTTTTTACTGCATCTAATTCATAAATTAAACTTTATCATAGGTTATGTATGTATAGGAAAAAACACAGTATGTGAGGGGTTCGGTACTATCCTGGTTTCAGGCATCCCCTGGTGGTCTTGGAACATAAAGGGGTGGGGGACTGTTGCAACAGGCTTAGCTGTCCATGTTGAGAATAAGGGAAAAGATACCCTCCTTTCTTTCAAAATGTTTTCTTCTGTTTTTTTCAAATGTATATACATCTTTATAATGGCTAAATGAGCCTCTTGGTGGTCTCTCAACTCAGGAATACTACCTCTAGGATGTGAAAGCCTGTTTTAGTTTATTTTTTGTTTTTTGTTGTTTTGAACCACAAACGTCCAGGGAGCCTGCCTCACTGCCTCCCACTTTCTGGGGGAGGGCAGGAGCCTCACTTCGGGTGGAGGGGGGCTCGCCTTGCTCCAATTTGCAAAACCACCTTCTGTCCTGAAGGTAAGTTTGTTTCTCCTCTGGATAAAACCAACACAAGTGGTCCCTGCAGTTACTAAGGACAAGTTAGGGCACACGGTGTGTGACCGGGTGTCATCAAGGCCTCTAACTCAGGACTGGTGATGGATGGTCTTGGGGGCATGTATGGGAAAGGCGGTGTCTGCGTGGTTAGATACAAGGAGAGTCTTCCGTCTCCGCAGCCTCCTGGCGGGCTGCCTGTGACGCACACCGCACTCCGGCTTAATGCTTCTTCAGTAAGAAAAGTGTTTTCTTTCTCTGCTGCCGTTGTGGAGAGGGTTTCTCATGTGGGAGAGCTTGCTTTTAATTATATTGCTATTTTAATTGTCTCTCCCAACACTATTCAAAAAGCGTCAGCAAATATGCCTCCTCTATCATCGCTATATTCTTCCATCTTCCCGTGGAAAATGTGTGACTTCCACTCCAAACGGCCAGGAGGTGGTGTGGCCAAAGGAGACCCCTGCAGCTCTCAGGGCCACCACTCCCACCACCGCCCACCCTCAGCTGACTTGAAAGCAGGGTCCTCGGCCAGCTTGCAGAAGCGTGCTGGGCGGTGGTCGTTTTCTCTCTCTTTCTGTGTATTCGGATTCTCTTAGATTCACCAGCAGAGACTTGTCAGCTCCTTCTGCCAGCCTGAGGTGTGAGGTACTTTATCCTTCTGGTGGCAGCGTCAGGTCCCCCCAAAGTTCCAGAGTCCAAGGAGCTGGTGGAGGGCAGGCCCCCGCCTCCTCTTCCGCCGCACTGATTGCCTTTGCCTTTTGCCAAGCTGGATTTCTGCTGAAGTATAACGGCTCCTCCTGAAATGAAACTCTGTGTGTGTGCGAGTCTCTCCCTTCTCTCACTGAAGGACTTTTCTTCAAAGGATCAGGGTGAAGACGTTTGGAGGAACCGGGACATGACCTTTTAGTCACCCCCTGCCTGGCGGCTCTGTGTCCCAGCTCTTCCAGTTTGTTCAAAGGTACCTCTTGTCTGAAGTTGATGTTCAAAGTTCTCATAAAATGGGCAAGCCTTACCTTCCTGCCTGATTTTACTTTTGCCCCTCACCCTGATATTTTAGCTTCTAGCTCTCAGCACTGGCACATGGTGGGCACACAGGCACCTGCTGAATAAATAAGCAGATTCCCACCCCAGCCCTCTGCCAGCGATGCCCTTTCATTGTGGAAACCTTCCATGGTTTCATAGCACACTATACCCGCCCCCCACCAGCTCCTGGCACAACCACCTCCACCACCACCTTCACCACCACCTCTACCTCCACCTCACTTCCCACACCACCATGGAAATCAGCCTCTGGCACATACACGCACCACACCCTGCGCTGTGTGCCATAATAAAGGAACCAGTAGTCCGCCTGCCTATGTGATTTACGTATGCACTTGTGCCCCCACCACATGGGGAGCACCATGATGGTTCCACTACAGCGGATTCATCTTTAAATCTCTGGGTACCTGAACGTTGTGGGTGATAGGTCCCTGTTGGAATTGGAGTACTGTGGCCTTCCCTTTCAGCAAGACAGAGGACCCTACCGAGTGCCCAGCACACCCTGCCCCTCACCATCTCCCCACACATACCTTTCTCTCTGACCCTGTTGCAGCTTGTGCAGGAGCTGCCATTCAGAGAGGGGAAATGAGAGATTATGACAGCGTCACAGCACCGAGGCACATAAATATTTACAGGCTGGGTTTATTTATAGACCAGAGGAACATGGTGGTTCTGCTGCAGTCCTTGCGCATTAGCACCTACCCCTCCCACCTTTGGGCTGCCAAAAGGACAACCCCCCACCTGGGGTGCTGACCCTTCTGAGCCTGAGTCTTGGTGGCTGGGAGGCTTGTGAGGCTACCAGTGTCCTCAGAGCCTGCGGTTCACTGGGTTGGGGAGGCCAGTGAGCGCTACCTCACCCAGCCAGGCACCCGAGCCCTCGTCACAACCACATTTTTAATCCACTCCACCCGTGAGAATTGGCTGTTCTGCCCAGGAGCTCCTTAGTAGACCAGGGCTTTATGGCTTAACATACAGACAGGCGCTTTGTAGAAGCCTTAACAAAACCTTTAGTCCGACTCAGGCATGTTAATAGTATGAAGTCCCTTCTTTTCTGCCTGTTCCTGCCTTCTGAAACCCAGAGGGCTGGCAGGAGGCTGGCAGTTAAGGACAGGCAGGCCCCAGACGGTACACTTCAGACACACAACAGGCCTTGCATTTGCATAATAATGTTTCTACATGCCAAGCACTATGCAGAGTACTTTATGTGCATTATTTTATTTACTTCTCAAGAAAGAAAAGAGAACCCACTCATAAAGCGGGTATGCTCCACTTGTGAGGCCCAGTGGAATTGCATGACCTGGAACTGGGTTCAGTGCAACTGTCCATTTGCACATGACACTACAAGCTAAAAAACCCCGTGAAGTACATGCTGGTATCTCTACTTTAAAGAAACCAAGTCAGTTTGATCCCTGAATCCAAATTCTTAACCGCCGTGCACTGCTGAGCCCTGCCTTGATGCCCTGTGGTTTCGGACTCTCGGAGGGCCCTAGGGAGCTGTGAGCCCAGTCCCAAAGATGCAGAAACTGAGCTCACTAAGGTTAAAGCGATCTTAGTCCAGGTAAAGGCATGAGCACATGGTAAAGCCAGACTCAAGTTCTGATGGAAGGCCAGGTTCCTGAGCTCAGTGTAGCCTCCCACCCAAGGTCCCCTGAGGCCCACGGGCATATTTTCTTGACACTGTTTTAACATGCTTTGAATTTGAACATCTGAAGATGGGGCACTCCAAACTATTGTCATTGTATGGCGTCAGCTCCTCTTCATTCTTATTTTGGAGCTCCACTCTCCCACGAGCGTCCTTGCGATGCCTTCTCACAGTTAGTAACTGCCTTTGCTTTGGGAGCAGTGTCAAGGTTGCTAAGCAGCTGCCAGGGCGGCCCTCACACCCCAGGGGGCCCACAAGCAAGGTCTCTGCAGCTTGCAGGCGGGGATCCATGGACTGGGGCCCACCAACCCACTCCAACCCCCACTGGGAATATGCCCAAGAGTGCCGAGCCAGTGGAGCGCATTGCATGGAAAGCAAAGCATAGCCCCGGAAGGACCAATGCCGGCTAAACCTTGAGTGGTTCTTGATGGCCCATGTCCGCCATGACGAGCACTTTATTGGTGGGTAGAATTCCTGGGCTAATGATGGCTTGATCCAAGTGTCTCTGAGAATTTCCCCTAAACATGACTGTCAAAAGGGATGCCAGCACCCTCCACATCACCCCTCCCCTTAAGACTAGTTTAATGAGCTCAAGTCTGTTGGACCTGGAGGCTTCATGTCTACCTGTCTAAGGAATCTGAATACAGAGACCTTCATGCAGCCCTCAGTCTCCCCGCCGGGTACAGCTTTCAGCTGCCCACATTCAGAAATCCCCAGCCCTTGCTAGGGATAACCCGGGGTTCTGAGTCACTTTATAAATAGATGCTTTTTTTCTTTTTAAACAAAGTAATTCATTCTATGGCTTCTCTGAACTCTAAGCTTCCCTAAGAGAACCATTAACTTTGACCCATAATTAGCCACCTATCAGAAAACTGAGGCGATGGGAGGTAAGAAGAGATGAGATTGAGCTTTACATAGAAGTCACTGGCACTTCAAAATGAAACCAAAAGAAGGTAAAGCATCTCTGGACGGTCCTGTAGTTCAGGAGAGATTTGTTTCCCAGCAATTCAATATGCACCGTTAGCTTTAAGGGTCTGTTGTGCAAACGAGGGAGCAGGCAGAACACAGAGGCAGTTAATCAACATAGTTGGTGGATTGGCTGTTCCTGCCACAGGGCCTTTGCACTGGCTACTTCATCTGCCTGGAAACTCTTCCACCAGACACCTGCCTGAGTGTCCCTCACTACCTTCAGGTCTGTGCTCAGACTGTGTTCCCAGAGAAGCTTTCCCTGACCATCCTTTATAAGACCCCTCACACGTCTTCCCCTCTTCTTCGCCTTCCTCCATAGTTAGTGCCCCTATGTAGTGCACATGCATGCATGAGCACACCTTCATCTACACACATGCCCTACACACCCATGCACCCAAATTTTTTCTCACATATGTGTGGTCTATCTGCCAACACTGGAATGTAAGTAAGCCCACAGGAGCAGGGACTGTGTCTCTTTTGCTCACAACTATATCCTCGGCACCCAGAATAAGACCAGGTCTCTGGTAGGTGTCGAATACATTATTTTCCTCCAAGAGACATTTTTCCTATCAGGAACACCACATGTCCTTTTCTCTGTGTGTCCTTCATACTTCAGCTACGCTTTGGCCTGTCCCCACCTGGTTTGCTGGCAGTATCCTCGTTCTGTTGCATCCTCCTTGACATGTTAGAGTGGCTGCCAATTTCCAGGAAGAGAAAGGTGAAGATGTTAGTTTCTGATTCCACCACAGTCTGGGAGGGACCAGACTTCAGACCCCAACCCCCCAGCCTTATCCCCACCAAACTTCACCCATTCAGTGGAGCGCTCCCTACCAACAGGCATTGTGTTTATAGTTTTTGTTTGTTTTCTTCCTCAGCACCTACTGTTGCACTTGGCACAGCAGGTATGCAAAACAATTTTGTGAATGAGAGCACAGGTCCCCTCACATCACACACTGGGAACTGTGTTCCTTCCTGGCCGCGGGAGCCCGGGAGCCATGACTCACTCACTGTCCCCTCCATGGGTGCTGCTGGCTGCTCCCTTCCGCAGGGCCAATTCCACACCTTCTGGAGGTCTCCTCTCTCTGCCCCATGGCCTGCTCCGACACACGCACACATGCACACACAGACACATGCATGCACATATATACACGGGCACACTCTCTTTTCCTGGTGGTTCCCATCAGAGCACCTGTCACTGACTGTGCTCCAGGCGCTCTCCTGTTTGTTGCTATGTGGGAGGCCAGGGCCCCTGCCGTCACTTTCACTGCCTCTCCACAGGTCTGGGGACAGGTTAGGGAAAGTGAAAGCCTTTGGCGTTAGGCTGCGTGGAGCCAGTTCCCGGTCCCTCCACGTAGTGTGGGAGTGAGGGCGAGTTCCTCAGCTTCTCCGGGGCTCGGTCCTCATCTGCAAAACTGGAACATGCCTGTCTCGTGGCGTTTTTGAGGAATGTGACATGGGAAAGCATGTAGAGCCGCGCTGGGCCCACGGGGCGCCGCGCTCACTGTGAGCTGCACACGGGAGAGTTCCCAGCAGACTCCCTGGACGAGGCGGGCGGTGCCTCGCAGGCCACAGATAGCCAACCTCTTTTAAACACACAACATCCATATTCCAAAGGCTCACCCTGCGAGCTCTGATCCCTGGAAGGGCAAACGCCCTATCCATAAGCATTTTAGAAAAGCCATGGGGTAGTCTGTGGGGGCCTTGTTTATATAGCCAGTCTATCTCGATTATGCCTTCTATGCCAACTTGTCAAAATTCCCATAAGACAACTGAGGAGGAAAATAACAGACAGAAGGAGGACCAAGGGGGTCCTGGAACGCCTCCACTGCTCTCCCTGTGACAACTGGGGCGAGGACATACCAGGCCTGCCCCCTGAGGTCAGCAGTGCCTGGGACTGGGTGGGGTTGTCAGTTCCTCCATTCACGCATCCTTTCCATAGTCAGGTGCTTACCAGATGCCAGCCAGGGAGCAAGACAGACCAGATCTGACCATCAGAGGCTCCCATCTCCTGCGAGGAACCACTCCATGAATAAACAGGTACCTGAGCCCTCTTGAAAAAGTGCTATAGAGGAATAATAGGTGGTGTTAAAGTAAATAGGGGTGGGGTGCTCAGTTCCTAGGATAGCCAGTGAAGAGAAGGAGCCTGACGGGGGTAAGGGGTGGCCTTCCAGGCAGAGGGAGTGGAATGAGAGGGCCCCCAGGGCAGGGCAGGGGGAGGAAGGGTGGGAGGAACAGATGACTGGGGCCTGGGGACTGGGGAAGTGCTGCAGATGAGGTGGGCTCAGTCCTGGAGCCTTGGAGACCATAGGAAGCTATGGGATGAGGTGGGGGAACCCCGTGGGTGGGGGCATGGGGGAAGCCCTGAGCCAGTTCAGTCAAGCTCATTAAACATTTTGGGCGTCAACCACGGGTCATGTTCTGGGATGGGTGCAAGGAGCATGAACCTGTTCTGTTCTCTCCTGTCCACACCATGGCTGTTAGAACGCTCAGTTCTGTCCTCAAGCTTTTGTCTGAGTCACCACCCACCCCTGCCTCCCCCATCATCACCCACTGGGGGACTGTTGTCTCCATCACAAAGAAGATGGAGCTGAGATCCCTAAGTCTAGCCGGGGCAGTGGGTCCTCTCCTCCAAACCAGAGCTCATCCCTGACCCAGGCAGGGGCCCACCCTCCAGGCCTCAGGGGCCCCTCTCCCTCCTGC